>VZUI01057924.1:0-35000 GCA_013401135.1 Cettia cetti
TCAGGCGGGCGGGGGCGCTGCCCGCGGGGCCGCCGGGGGCGCCGGCAGGGGCGGGGCTGCCTCACCCGGGCGGGGCTGCCCTGGCGACCGCCGCTCGTACCGCGGCGCACCTGGAGTCATGGTCCCGTAGAATTAGAGAGTCATAGAATTACAGAATCATAGAATTTTAGAATCATGGAATCATCAAGGTTGGAAGAGACCCTTAAGATCATCAAGTCCAACCGTCAACCTAGCACTCCTCCTGTGGCCCCTAAAGCACTAAACCATATCACCCAGCGCTAGATCCAGATGCCTCTTAAACAACTCCGGGGAGGGTGACTTCACCAGGTTCCTGGGCAACCTAGCATCATCCACACAAAATCACAGAATCGGTTAGGTTGGAAAAGCTCTGAGGTCATTGAGTACAATGTATGACCAAATGCCATCATGTCAGCTAAATGCCTCATCCAGTCTTTGCTTGAACACATCCAAGGGACAGCCACCACGGCTTCCCTGAGCAGCCCATTCCAGCGTCTTATAACCATTTCTGTGAAGAAATTATTTCTGCTGTCCAACCTGAACCTCCCTTGGGCCATCTTAAAGCTAAGTCCTCTTGCCCTGTTGCTGGTTGCATGGGAGAAGAGGCCGGCCCATGCATGGCAACAACCTCTTTTCAGGCAGTTGTAGGGAGCGATAAAATCACCTTGAGCCTCCTGGTCTCCAGGCTGAACCCCCCCAGCTCCCTCAGGCAGGTTATCAGCCAAGGGCTGCAGGGATGAGGCCTCGCCTGGTGGGGAGTGTCGGGCACTGCCACCTCAGCTCCGCGGGCAGCTGGTGTCGGAGAGGTGTCGCGACATGGCCCTGTCGCCAGCAGGCATGGCAGTGCTGGGGACAGCGCTGTATGTGTGACAAAACTGAGGAGCCAGGTGAGAAGCAAAGGCTTATAGCAGGTGGTTGAGATAGGAGCCCACGATATTTGGGAGTTTTAGTTTGTTTTTTACATTTCTTTTCTTCTGCTAGCTAAAAGGGGGAAAATCCACATCTGTGAGGTATTCACAGATGCCAGGGAGATGCCAGTATGCCCGTGTGCCTCATCGCCTGCGTGCATCCTGGAGCTGGAAAGCAGCAAGTGGGATCAGAACATATGCAGCCCACAGCATGTGGTGTCACTCCTGGGATGAAAACTCACCACCTCTTCATCCCAAATGAAGAAAAAAAAAGAAAATCTGGACAGCAATTTTTACAAGCTTAATTTATTGCTTAAGTTTTGGTTTTGTATTTATTACAAGTGCTCTAAATCTAGTTGACCAAAACTTAGGGACTGTATCTAGACAAAAACATCACCATTCTGATAGAGAGCCCCAAGTATCTCACACTTTTACAACTGTGCCTCTTATATCAAGACATGAACTTTCAGATTGGAACAAAGTACAAACTCACAGCTTGGCTGAGTTCAGTCAGTTTCCGGACAGAAATCATGATTTGTACTAGAAATTTTCCAAATAGCCTTGAAGTTAATTGAAAAAAACCAACAAACCTTAAAAAAACCCAGAAAAAATTATAGGGAGCCTTTCTCTTAAGTTAACATATTTTAGTAGCCAGAATGACTCAGAAGAGCAGTGTGCTTCCCTTAAAATACTAATTTTTCATTCTAAAAAAGGGAGGAACTAATGTGAATTTTAACAGGGACCATCTGTAATCAGGCATCCCCCATTTTTAAGATTTCTCAGTTTAGGGATTTCAGTGATGTGTTTTTACTTAAGATAGGTGTGCAAGCAGAACACTTCAAAACTGCTCCACATAACAGAAGAATAACCTAATAATCTAGTTGCATTTATAGGTTCTTTTCACAGAGTAATGCAAAAGATATTTCTGTGTCTAGTTTATCTTATGAGGTAAGCTAAGTCTTGTAAACTGAATTCATGTTGTAACAAGTTTATTTTTCCACTGTGATTAAAAATGCTGCAGGACTGTGCTGTCTTATGCAGGGCAGCAGCGATGACATGTCCACACCTACGAGCACATGTGGAAATAGTTGTCTGGAAAGGCCAAGATAGAGGCTCAGTCTGCAGAAGGTGCAGTGCTAGTCCACATCTAGCATATGAGACAGACATCTGTCTACAGTTTTCAATAAACTGCTTTAAACATAATTGTTATTATATAAAATAATTGTTATGATTTTTACATGTCAGCAAACCTGTTTTAGTTGGTCGCTATTTTAGAGATCATTACATTGTATCTCAAGCAGCAAGATGTATTAATGCTTCTACTCATCTACTTCTGCGATTATTCACAAGCTTATGGCTGGGAATGTTCTTATGCAGCTGTAGGATTTGGATCCTCAAAGACTTCTTGTGACAGAAGGTTATTACTTTTATGAAAGGAGTGTGAATTATTTACTACTTTTTCAATTAATTTTCTTTTCTGCAGAAGGAAAAAGAAATTTTAGCTGTATAATAAACAACTTCATGATTATTACTCACAGAAGTACATGTTTCACCTGCTGAACATCCTTTACCCTAACGTATTGAAGAAACTTCTAGTTCTTATTATCCATAAGCAAAGGGGTTGTATCTTTAGCTACATTTACTGGCATGTAGTGCCCAATGTAAGAACATGTCAGTCAAAGAAGAAACCTCATAATGACATGATTCCCAAGAAAATAGGTGCTTGGCCTTGCTTACCTGTTGAATGTTTGAGGAGATGAGTTTGAGACACATGAGTAGATGATTATTCATTTTAACTATGCGTGAACTCCGTAGTAGGAACTGGTCACTCTGGAGCTGTTGGTTCTGTGTGAGCTCACAGGAGAACTGGCTGATGGTGTCCCATCCCAGCTATGGGAGCCCTTGGTGAAAGAGCTCTGCTGAACCACACGTGTGCTCTCAGATCCCTGTCAGGGACTCTGTCCTGAAGTTTTTCTTCTCTGATCTGTTGTTGAAAATAGCAACCGCTCCTTGGCATGACCTACTTAAAGGCTGACACAACAAAGCTGTGTTCAAAGAGGGCACTGTGTTATCTCTACTGGCGCCAAGATGTGTCAACAGAGCAGCCTTGAGGACTTGTGTTTAAAGATGTGGTCTCACGAGAACAGGGCACAGACCAAACATCCTGGAAAGTTTCCCATTTTGTGGCAATAACAGAATGTGCTTTCTTTGCCAGTTGAGAATATATTTGCTGTCTTCTGTGTTGTTATGTAATGTCTGTAGCATACATTTTTTGACACTTAGGATAAGAGACTCTGTTTAAAAATAATGTATTGAGGAAAAAAATATGCATCAATTGTAATAAAAAGTGAATAGTTCTATCTGGTGTTTAAGCATAGTATGACCCATGTAGCTGACAATAAATTTGGTGAAGTTTCTCAGTAAAGACGAATATGTAAGTAATGTAAGAAATTTGTGTTGCTAGTTCACTCATCATGTTTCTTTCCTTTTATGATCTGTCCAATAAACCCCTACAAGTTCTTTTATGATTTATGGCTCTTTTAGATCTTCGGTCTTTTCCAGCAATAAAACATGTTAAGGAAATGGAATTGGCAAACCTAAGCCTTACAGGGAAGCTATATCGGGATAATTATGTAATTAACCATCAAAATTGTTCCAGCAGAGCAAAAGTGATCTTGATTTGGTTATGAAAGAACATTGCATATTTGAATTGATCTTTAAACCAGGTGTTTGTGGAGAAGCAAATTAAAGCTGCTTCCTCCTGCCCTTTCAAGAATTAAATTCTGAGATTCATCAGTTGACGGCACTTGTTGACTTTCAGTGTACCTAATGCAAACTCAAGTACTCTTCTCATTTAATTTGTAGTGTGCTGGGAAAATACATGACATGACTTCTGAGAATTTGAGGTGCATTCCAGGTCAAATTTATTCCAAATTTGCAAGTCAATTTGCAGGACAAAAGAGCAATTAATCTGCCAGATATATTGTACCTCAAACAAAATTCTTTGTTGCTTGTAGCATACTCTGTAAATAAGGGCTATTAAGATGACTTATTAAGTCTAGCAACATCACCTGACTGGAACAGCGTAATTAAAATTAACAAAGTGTTATGGTTCAAACAGCTTGTGCAAATATATTTTAAATAATATAAATATATTTTGAGTCTCTTTATCAAGAGATTGTGTCTGGTCATCTCAGCTTGAAAAGTCACTAACTGATTTATTGAGATTAGAAGGTTGGTGGATGAAGTTCAGTGGCCTAAGATACTGTTGGAGTAGATCATTTGAAGCTCTTATCTGGTTGCAAAACACTAAAGCTTCTTTTCATTCCAGCAAACAATATGATATGGAATGTATTTCCTGTCCAAATCAAGTTTTGGATTTTATGTGAGCTACAAGGATGAAATGTGTCTTGAGAGTTCTTCTGCTGATACATAGTAACTTCTTGGAAAAAAATGTAATTAATTTAAAAATCAGTTTTATTTCACTTTTTAGCTGGAAATGCATAAAACCTGAAAACCATCTAATTTGTTCTTAATCAGCAAGATCATATTTAATATTCTGACAGTGATAGACTAATTAAAAGCAAAAGCAAGCTCTGGGAATATTGTCACTTTTTAGATATTTATTTCAGCTAATTTGTGCAAATTCATGCAAAAAAATCTGTCTGCTCACTACCTAAAGCATTGACTCCAAGTCTCTTTGAAGTAGAAACACACTTTTGGACCTTGCTTATATTCTTAACCATTAAAAGCATCCAGCATATGTTATCTGAAACCTCTTGTTGTAAATCTCTGTTCTCAATTGCTTTTCATTGTTTATAACCTTTACTAAACTCACCACTGGATTGTATCTTAGCTTGCTGGATGCCTGCCTGAAGCAAGTTATTTTTAATTGTGCAAAAATTGAGAATTTATTTATTTAAAGAAATTAAATTATAAATACCTTTGTTTTCCATCTTTGCTAAAGAAAAACTCTTAGAATCCTTTCATGTGGGAATTATAAAAAACAACCTAAAGACTGAAATTTGGTGGGGAGACTTCTGTAGGGATCTGCTTTTGATTGTCAAAAACCACTAAAGGCTGACGTTGGAGAAAAAATTTCTCACATTAACATATTCATTATAGTCCTGCAGAATCTTTTATTGGAACTAAAACCCCCAGCCCATGTCCACTGCTGTCTGTGCTTGTGTGTGAATCACTGGACAAATGATCTTGCTCCATGTCTCATCAATGAGGGTTTAGCAGCCTTGGCTTTTTCAGTCTGTCTGTTTGATCCAGGAGCTGAGCTGAAGGCAAGGAACAGGACTGTCTTGAATTCAAGAAGAAGGTGCTTTATTTACAGAAGGAAATGAAAAAAGTAATTGGGATAGAAGAGGCAAAGCAGAAAACAGAAGTTTGGGAATGCAGAAGAACCATGCAAAAAAGCTTGTGATTTCTGCAGGAGATCTTTCAGCATCAGGAATGGGATTTGCAATTCCTCATTTTCTACTGCCAGCAAAGAAATATGGGACAAGCAAGTGAAGCTTTGCACACTCAGAGGGACACCATCCTATAGCTGCCATAGGCAGCTTGTTAGTGGAAGTAGTGGGACAAAGTGTGATCATGAGAGTGTCAGTGTGGGTTATTGAGGTACTCCAGAAAAGAGCTGGCTCAGGTGCTGCAGAACAAAATCCATGCCAGTACTATAATACAGCAATCTGTAGAAATAGAGAGAAATTTCCAAGCTTTTTAAAGGACAAAGAAATTATGCACTGAACAAGCTTTGCAAAAATCAGGGTTCAAAAGAACATAAAATTTTTGAACCCCCAAAGGGTTCAAAAGAACATAAAATTTTTCTTGGCTGATCCACCTGTAAAGGTCTTCTATTGACAGGAGTGGTGGTCTCACAATAACCTGATTTCAAACCGCTGGTGGCTGAACATCATTGCACCTCAGGTTGCATACAGAAATGGCAAGAAATCCCACTGAGATGATCATTCTGTTACATACTTAGCTGGCAGGAAAACTACCACTTCACAGAAATGAAATGTGAAAGGAAAGTCAGCTTTAACTATGTAGCACCAGTGTATTTTGAATGCAACCCTTTTATTTGACTCCATTTTGGATTTGCTTTTCTTTTTTCCACCTATTTGTTCTCTATTTTGTTTTCTCCTTTTCACTGCAGCATTTTTCTTCTGAAGGAGCATATCCTGATAACCTTGTCTGGAAGCAACAAAATTATGGATGAAAGGTCTACATTTGAAACTGAAGCCTTGCTTATTTCTTCAAAATGCAGCCTTGCTTTTTTTTCTCAACTTTTAAATGGCAAACAAAAATTTAGGGAGCACAAGCTACATTGTGAGCTTTAAAGGATGCACAATCTTTGGATCTATTCTTGATTGTAAAGTGCCAGTCACAGCTCCTCATTGGTATGCTCTATAGATAACCTGGCTTTATTAATGTAAGTGCTTTTAGGTGCCAAAACCCCCCACCACTCTAATATCATTTGGGTTAGGTCATGGCTAATTTGCAGTCCTTCAGACCCCAAACTTGGAGAAAGAAGACTACAAAAAGTAGGTTGAATGATAAGGAAATGTCAAGCTATGTATTTTATGACCATAAAACTATATGACATGTATTATCTATCAAAATCTATTAATCATATATCGTATGTATTTCCAAGTAGATCAGAGTCTGTCCAGTGGTCTTATATAGCTGGCTATAAGGGCATCAGAAATGATATGCAATGTCCCATCTTGAGTGTGTAAAAACATCTCCAAGGCCCCTAGGTGTATATTTATTTATTTATTTATTTATTTATTTATTTATTTATTTATTTATTTATTTATTTATTTTCCCCCATGAAAGTTTCTGTCTTGAGATTGTGTGGGTATTTCAGCAAGATCTTATTTTCAGTGGTTGATGGAGTTTAAGGAGTCTTCTCTGACACTTTTTCCTCCACTGTTGTTAAGGGTATTTTATTGGGCACCTGCAAAAAAAAATAAATTTAAATTCATATGTTTTCTGAATTTGAATTTAGAAGTATCAAAGGAATAAAAAGCTCCTAAATGTAGCAGTTAAAGCCCCATCTCTTCATATGTCTCTTTAAAATCTAAAGCTCAAAAGACAGTAATATTTGGGAAGGCCTTATTTATTCCTTAGGGGAAGACCTAAAAAGCCTGCTTGAACAGAGGTCCCATCTTGCCTTTCTTCTTGTTTCTTAATTCTTGCAGCTAACCAGCCAAGCTTGTCATGCTTCTATTAGCCAGTGAGAACTAAAGTCAGAATCAGTTTAAGATAAATGGGGTTTGTCTCCCACTGATAGTATTCTGAAAAATTATACCTGGCTAGATATTTTTGTCCAATTCATGCATCAAAAAATATCAAACATCAGAGGCTCTGACTGTTGAAGTAAAATGTGTTTTTCACAGTCACACACACATACATTGCACACACACAAAGTGACTAAACTCATATTTATTTTGTATGGCTAATTATATTTTGTGAATCTCTACTTTAAAGCTTTGCAGAAATAATGTTGGAAGAGAAGAATCTAACCTTTTTTCTAGTTCTTTTATCAACAGAATTTTATGATTCTGACATTTATTATTGGTGACAGTACATGAGATAGGCAGAACAGAGCTGACTTGCAGAATTCCGTTTATAACTGACAGGCTGAAAGTGCTTTTTCAAGTTTCATGCTGAAGAAACTTCTCTGGCAATGGTAAACACACCATTCATGAGGGGTGAGAGGGTGGGACCAGTGCACCTCAAAAATCAACCTTGCCTGTGAAGTTCCTGCTGACCTCACCCAGACTCACCATCCTGACTTCCAATCCTCCCATAAATGGATGTGTGCTGCCCTAGGTGGAGAGAGTGAGGGGGTGTGGGGGAGTGTGTGCTTGCATGCACATGTGTGTCATAGTGCAATTCATGCTGTTCTCTCCAGCTCAGTCACATTTTTATCAAGTTTATTTACCATGCTGTCCACAGGAAACAATAGAGAGGTTACACCAGATTTTCAAGCCGTTTAGTAAAAATCTCTCTTTTTTTTCTTTCTACTCTGGAAGTTTGCCAGCTCTTACAACATGGATTTAGTATGTGGGAAAGCAGCAGTTCTGGGAGGTTATTCAGGAGCTTTGGTGCTAAAGTGCTGATTTAGCACACTAAGGAGTGGCTGAGTAAAGCAAAGAAAATCAGGTAAGGGATGAGACAGGTATTAATCACTTTTTTTGGCAACATCTAAAGAGTTTTTTTCATCCTAAGTAAACTTCTGTCTCATCTCTATTTCATTCATGAAGGTGGTCACTTTTCAGCTTTAATACAGCTCTACCCTGTCTATCCAGCCCTGTAATGGTTTTTGGTGATAATTTGTTGCTTCCCCAATGTCCATCAGGCATCTCAAACAATTTTAAAAAGTATCGCTACTAATAAAACCTTTCTTGCCCCCACATATTTACTTCTCTCTTTCTGAAGTATCTTCACAACATTAAAGATCATTGGTTTTGTGTTTCATGATTTGTATGACTTTGCTGCCCTTTTTTTATCTATCCCTGCCTCTGCTCATGATTTCCTGTTCTCTTTTCTTTGATGTTGAGCACAGAGTACAGTTTGTCTCCCAGAGTTGCAGCAATGCTTTCTACTGCATCACCCTAGCTATTAAACAATCTGGAAGAATGACTTCTGTCATGATGCCTACCAAAATGGTGAATAATATGGACAAAGACAAAAGAACAGTGAGAACAATTTATGAAACCCCTTTATTTCTGATATTAAAAAAACATGGGTTCATCTTAAAAGCCATTAATCCTTTTGACTGTGGTACTCTGAGTTCTTCTTTTTCCATAGACATCAACAGCCTTGTTGTTTTCCTGATTTTATGTAGAAATTTTTAAAGCATTGCCAGAAATACAGAGAAAAAATGGAATAGTGAAACTGAAATTGCCTTTGTGATTCCCACGCCTCTTGAATAATTGTATTCTGATTCGTCCATATGCATCTTTTTCAGAAACAATAGTATCTCATTCCTGGCAAAGAATACTTCCTTCCTTGGTTACAGCTCTGAAGAGAGGGCTTGTACTTGGATAGAAAAGTAAGGAAATGGATTCCTCCATTGGTGTAATCTTCATTTTTGGAGCTCCCCAAAAGCATTAGTCTTTTCACCAGCTAAAAGGGAAGAATTCATAATAAACTTTTCAGTAAGGTTTATGTCCATTAAAATAGAAAACGGTGCCCCTTGCAATAGCTGGAACTTACATAACATAGTGTGAGTAAAACTAAATTTTTCTTTGTGCCCTTTGCTCTGGCCAAGCATTTAACAGGCAGCACACAAGGGTGATAGATCACTGCATTCCTCTGAATCCGGTTCAATGATGTGGGATTGAAGGTTTACCTTGCAGAGTTTGTGAGGATTAGGATGTAAGAAGAGGGTTGGGAGCTTAGAGTGAGGCAGCTGAAGCTTTAGCATGTGGTTCAATTTGGCAGATCAGCCTGTAGAAGGTTGTAAAGGACACTGTAGATTTGAAGCTTTGTGTGTCCTTTAGTTGTCCTTATCTCATCCACCAGCTCCCTACCCAGCCATGGCTCTACAGAATGGTTACTGCACATGGACCTCATTATCAGTGAAGCACTTTTAGAATAACTTGTAAAATAATTTTATAGATAGACTTGAAAATTCTCCAGAATATTTTCTAAAATGGAAAATGGAATTTAGTTAAAGTCAAACTTGTAGTGTGAAACATCAGTGGTCCTTGTATGCTGTGGCCCTGATGCTGGTCAGAGTAAGCAGCCTTGAATCTAGCCACTATCTTAGTGGATATCAGAATCCTTTTTCAAATGTTTTCCCTGGAATAGACCCTTCTATTTTTCTATTATAGAATTCCATCTTTATTTACCTGTTCCTTCTAAGCCTCATCAACATAATCTCCCTTTCTACTTACAAGTCAATAGTATTGGTGTTTTGCATTTTCAAGTTTAACTCCTCCTGTTTTCAGGCCACATTAACCATATGCTGAAGTAATTTTAGTGCAGAAAATTTCCACTTCTACTATTATGTGTATTTGTCATTATTGAAAAGAAAATATTTTTTATTTACTTTGTAAATATACTATCATTATTTTGTGTGATATTAAAACCATATATAAATTTCTCATTGTTAATAAAATTGATGATCAAGTATCCAGAGCAGATATAATTACCCAAATTCATTTAAAAATGGAAGAGGAAGGAATACCTCTTTAATCCTGTCACTGTTTCTGAAAATTCTCCCTCTTGAACATTATCTTCATCTCATGGGTCACAGTGGCTTAGGTGGGTACCTAGTACATCTTGAAAAAAAATATTCTTGTATGTGTTCTGCATTTAATCTAGGACTTATGAATTCAATTGTAGCAGTTTTATGCATGAATTGATTATGTGGAGCAGCTGTCCTTTCTGTGTAAGGATTACAGATCACACTGATTACAGATACATCAGCCCTATTTCCATTGTTCCAAGGTACAGCCTGGACTACAGAAAACAGCAGTGGTCAGTACTATTTTAGGTATATAATATCTAGCAGAATGATGTAAGAGTTAACACAGAAGTTCATGCTGTTTAAATAAAAAAAGAGCATTACATTCCTGTTGTATTCCCCAAGGCTATCTTTCCCTGGGAAAAGGTAGACAACAATAGTACATTGTTATAAGAAACTCCAAGTGTTTTAAGATGGAGGTTGATAAGTTTAAAGCTGGGGATCCCAAAACAAGATAAGAGTGACTGTGGAGTTAGCATTAAAGCTTGAGATCACTGCTCTTTTGTATCAATTTATTGGTAGGGTTGGTACCAAATACTTGTTAGAGAGGAGATTCTGTGTTTGCAATGCTTTAGCCTGCCATTACAGGACTTCTGTTCTTAGCTCTGGCAGTCAAGTGGGTCCTGCACTGAGTGCTCAGTGAGAGGCACTGCTGTTGTTTCTGGTGTTACATGCTCTTGGAGCACCTTAGGATCTTTCTGTCAATTTACTTCCAATTCTTACTGCTATAAGGCTGTTTGGAAATGACCACTCCTGCTTTCTTCTCAAGCTACCCCAGACGTACAGCTTTACTCCTTTTTCTTTGTATCTCAGGCCCACAGGGAATCCAGAATAGGATTCAAGCTGAGGTACAGGGCTGTTCATGGAGCAGTTGTATGGATCTTTTAAGACTAAATATCTGTTGCAGTTGTTCTTGGATTGCCTGGGACATCATTCAGTGACCTAAGTAGTCTTTTTCAATCCTCTGTAACTACATTCTAGGCTGTGCTGAGACCTGAACTCAGAGAATAACAGGCAGTGCTTGGGATGCTCTTGGTTGTGCCTCTGACCTGCTTAGAGCCCTTCTTCTTGGCCAAATTAAAGATTTCTCCAGAAATTCCTACTGAGCATTTTGTGGATGTTGAAATGTCACAAGAGCTGGTTTTGGCTTCCAGTGCAAAGTACATTTTTCCTTTCTCTTCTTTGTATATAGATGTAGGTAGTGGCACAGCTCTTTCTCTGAGAGACAGGCATTCCCTTTCTTGTAATTCCCAGCTCAACAGAATGACTTGTTTTTAAAAAAGATAAGTACTGGCATGTTGGTCACATCATTAACTAAAAAGTTCAATGTGATATAAGTCATCATTAAGATCACTGGAAGGTTTTATAAGATATACAAGATAGTAGAGGAAACTTTCAGAAAATCTCGTGTGCATTAATGAAAGTACACACTGGTGGTGTGTGTACTTTCATTAATGCACACGTGATTTTGTGCTCACACCAGTGGGCTCTGATGTGTAGAAGATCTTTTTTTCTCTGAGAAAAAAATTTATATGAATCTGACAGATTTTTACTTAGCAAACCCTTTTCTTTGTTCTGTGAGGATTTTATCTGCACACACAAGCAAAAGTAATTTTGCCTTTTTTAAGTTCCTGCTAGACAGGGTAATTATGTCTTAGGTAATAAGATGAATTCTGTTCCTTTTTACACATGGCCAACAGAATTTACTGCATTGCTAGCAAGGATATTTATGTAACTTAATGAGAAGACAGAAGAAGGAGCAAAGGTTTGGTTGCTTCAGACAGGCTTCCTGTGAGATTACCAATATTTATTTCTTTGATCTTTTCTCAAGGTTCAACATTAAAAGAGGCAAAATCATATAAAAAAACCTTTAAAGTTGCTGTCAACTGGTTAATTGATTATTAATTTTTTGAGATTAGTTTGCTCCTGCAAAGGAAAACCAGCCAAAATAGTAATCTTTTATCTGTGGAAACATTGGTCTTCTGCTAATAACTTTTTTTTAAAGAAATAGCAAGGGAAAACAAATTATCTAAGGAAATGTTATATACCACAGTATATAGGAACCTTGGTATTCATGTTCTGTAGTCTGGTTGGTGTCCAGGAAAGTCTCTTCAGCATTCTGACCAAACAAAGCTGAAGTTCTGTCTGCCAGAGAGGTGTTATGTTCTTTTTTTTTGACCTTGCCCTGGGCAGGAAGATTTCTAGAGTGTAAAACAACCAGAACAGTTAAAGCCTAAAGCAGATTTCACCTAACCTGTTTAAACATCTATAAACTAGCATATAGTCTAATGTTCCTAGTCTCCTCTTGTAGTCTCTGAACAAATTTAAATAGCCTAGAAGGCGATTTATGTCACTGCAAGGTAGGTCATATAAATTATATTCTGGATAGGCCCATGTACCTTCTATTGACTGTAAAAGAGCCCAAGTAATCTAACTTAGCTTTGGATAAGTCCTAGATGCCTAAAGCTTAGATAGGATGAAGACTGAACTGGACTCCTAAGTGGGGTAATTTTAGTCAGGTGCTTAAGTTTACCCACAGAACCCTTAAATGTAAATTTGGACCCACCTTAAGTAGACTTCCAGAAAACTGCAATAAGATATGCAGCAATGTGTAATATACTGAATAACAGCAATGCATCAGTCTCAGAAGAACATTTCTAATCACATGAGAGTCTCAGATGTGCTGCACACATTTAGTACACTTCTCAGAGCAGTCTTTTCCAAAGCAGAGGCTGTATTTGGCACTCACTTGAAGGAAAATATTCCAATGACGCAGAATAAGATTGGTTCTCTGTATCTTGCAAAGATCAAATAGAATCCATTAAAACATTATTGATTCAAACTTTGTACTGAAGTACTGTCTGTGAGAGCTCTGTCATTAGCTCTCTGAAAGGCCTTATTAGACTCTGACATGAGTTATGAGCAGAGAGAAACTACCAAATGGTATGAGTGAGCATAGTGAAAGGCACTGGGCATTAGCAGGGGGCAGGACTAGATCCTCTCCAGAGCTCGCTTCCAGCCTCAGCAATTCCATCATTCTGGGATAACTGCACTTCTGGCATTCATGTACATCCCCTTTTCCCCATGCCTGAGTTCTCAATTGCTTTGCCCACCCTATTATTGCATCTTCTCTAAAAAAAAAAAATCCCACAAAACCCGCCCCCCCAACCCAACTGAAACTAGATTTTAAAGTATTTTAAAGAAACCTTCTACTTTTACATCAAAGAGACAAATTTGGCATGTGCCTGTGGTATATTTGAAAGAAAAGTAAGGAGCAATCAGATTCAAAATTGAATCCTTTAAAGATTGACTCACTAGCCTGCCAGTAAAGGGCTATTCTGTGCTTTTCCTACCAGGTGGGAACAGAAACATCAATATCAATGAATGCATGCCAGATTAAGTGGAAACAAACCCTAAGGACAGAATAGTGTGATGAAGTTATTTACCCACACAACATTAAAAAAATTGATCTGCCAGTGTATTATAAGTATTTAATTGACACTTTGCAATTATCAAAATCAGACATTCCACTGGCAGAGCACAACATGCACTTTTCCTTTTCATTTATATATACTGTTTCATGTGATTATCAAAGTCATCAGCTTTTTTGGAAGGGATAATAAAGAAAATTGCATGAAAAATAAGCTCCCACACGTTAGAGGGTATTTTTCATCTTTTGTCTTTAAATACACAGTTCATTTTCATAAAATTGAGCTTATAAAATGGTCCTTACTACAATATAAAGTATTTCAATAATTTAGAACCAAATCATAGAATTCTTAGAATATGCAATCAAAATTAAATTTAAATAGAAGGGCAATATCAATATTTTTTAAATTTCTGCAGTGTTTTCAAGTTCATTTTTCCCAGTAGGAGGATGTTTTCACTGTTGAGCTGTAAGTGAAAATAATGAATTCCACATCATTCAAGATACAAGATTTGAAGATAGGAAATTGTTTAGTATTCTTATTCCAGACTCCCTAAGCAAGAGCTCAGAGTCTGATTCATCTAAATGCAATAGTCCTCATTCAAACCATCTACATGATTTTTTTTTTGTCCAATTTTAACCCTGCAGCAATGCTTTTGATTTCCTAAAGAATCAAAGAAAGTTGATGAATAAGACTATGGAAGTTTTATTTACTGAAATCAAAAGATAAAAGAATTATTTTGATTGGATGGATTTCCTTTCGATTTTTTTCTTCTTTGGCATATGGTGTTTTTAGATGAGTCAATTTGATGATTGATTAACAAGTATCATCTCTTAACATTACGGGCAGATGATGACACTGCCAAAATTCAAACTCCTTGACTGCATTACACGAACTTATATTTTCAAATAATGTTAATGTTAATGTGTCACAGAGATAATCAATCAGATGACAGATGATTTGCCTTCCAACTGCGCAAATTAATGCGATGGATGTGTGTCACAGATGTTTTGTTATTTCTGAGACTGCCACAATAAAATACTCTTTTTAACAGATGCTTAATTATTTTGTCAGAAGAACAAATGTATCACTGACAAAACTTGAAACATTTGCTCTAGCAAGCCATATAATTTCAAGTCACAAACATCAGGTCTGTACAACTGACTGTATTATATTGTTTTGGCAATATGCTGATTGCCAGGTGTCTGACAATCTACCATGGCAATTCTGCACAAAATGCCATGAGTCAGTGAAGGAAATAATTTCATTCAATTTGGAATGTACAAACTGTTTTGTTTTCTTTTCTTAGGGCACGTATTTTAGCTTCTCAAGGTGAAATTATGATTGTCATCTCTGACACTGTAATTCAGTATGGGATGTAAAAGAATGAATGTGTAGACTCAGCTAAACTCATAATCATTCTGTGTGCCCTGCATCCACAGTTTTGTACCAGCAAACCCAAGAGTTGGATTTTTACTTTAGCTAGTGGCTACCTTGGGATGCAGATAAAGAGACCTTTCAATATCAAAATGTTAATTAATAGTGTAAGTCTACCTGCAGGTCAACTGAGATACTTTGCAGATGCATTTTCCTCTTCCCTTGTATGTCTGTATAAAGTTTGTAAAGCAATACAAGGCCCATCAGTGTTGAGACTGCTTGGGTATTCATCCAATCTTCATGAAAAAAGCATTCCCAGTGCCTTTACAAGGCAAGAACTGCTATTTACAGAGGCATTAATGAGCCTTTCCAGCACTTTTCTCCCTTGCATGCCATTTCTCTGCCTGGGTTACAAGTGCAAAGACAAATCCCAGTGGCACAACTGGCAAAAGATCAAACACAGAGCCACACTGCTGATCTCTAGTTCAAGATGCAGAGCAACTAATTTTAATCCATTTATTGAGCTGTCATATTTTTGCTGATAAAGTCTTTCTTAAATTTAACTTTTCTCAGTGAGTTTCTGCTAGGTGAGATAATATCCAAACCTATAAGCTTTTCAGAAATGGTTGCAAAGAGCTTTATTTGACCTGCAAACACAAGCCATTAGGCGTAGCGCTGGTTGGGGCTTTTTACATTTTGTTTTACTTTGTCTTTTCTGCCTATTACTTTGGAGAGTAAAATGTCTGTATTACTTAAACAAGTCATGAATCAAAACTAAAAATTGCACTTGTTTGAGGAGCTTCCTTTCATGTTTAAACTGTACAAAAAAACCCCCACTTCCAAATTTCTAAATACCCAGGTGCTTTGCAATGGGAGGGATCATTTATGCTTCTAACAAACAGTTTGGGTAAATTCTCCCATTGGCAGCAGCACATTGCTGCCAGGTATTTGCTTGGTGTTCTGCAAGGAGCTGTGGGCCAGTTCCCAGCACAGAGGTGTCCTCAGAACCCAAAATGCCACTTTTGTCACACATGAAGCCTGAACACAAGAGTGACATAAATTTATCATTCTAACTGTGGTTTTTTCAAGGTAGGTTTGAGACTCATTAGAAGTGGGGGAAATGTCTCTGCTGCTTCTCCATTCAGGAAGCTGCAGCTACAAATGCAGTGAGGGCAGAGGGCACAGAGACTGTTACTAAATTTCCCAGGTCTTAGTTTGGGCACAGTGGGACTGAAAGGAATGTCATTGATCCAAATGCCCCAGAGCACAGCACAGCTCCGGTCTAAGGAATGAAGCTTTGCCATTGTCCTCTGAAAACAACGTTCTCCTCCTGACCACAGCCCGTGGTCCAGTGCTTTACCATCTTGCATGGGAATTTTTGCCTGAGAAGTAGAACAGAAGACTAGAAATTGTCTTAATATTTTCTTGTTAATTTTCTTTTTCTTTGTCCTGTCTTAATCTAAATTGCATTCAGAGAATTCACTAGCATAGAAAAATAAGTGTTGTGATCTTGCTGTCTGAAAAGAACTCAACATTGCTATTCTGGACTAGATCAAAGTAATTTGAGGGACTACCCAAAGCTAGAACTAATTTCTAAATGAAAGAAGAAAACAGCTCCTGCTTCCTTGGTGACAGGAGCATTCCTGCTTTGTAACGCTGAAATGGATTTCAAGGAGGATGCATCTTTGGGTATATTATGAAAGTTATAAAGATGTTTGACTTCACTGACAGCAGAGTCACGAGAAAAAATAAATAAAAATATCCTAAGTGGCCTGTGTGGTAATTATAAACACATGCAAAGTAGGGTTCTCATTGCTATCAGTCCTCCTCCTGCCAACTGACCCATCTGGGCATCAGGAAGGTCCTCTCATGTGATTTCTGCCTGAAGTGCTGAGGTGTTTTCTGACTATTGACAATGGTCTCTTTGTATGTTGAGCAGACCAGGGTATACTCACAGTCAGTCAGCTGACAGAGTAATTATTTTAAAGTTTTTTCCTGGGTTGAAAGTTGGAGAAAAAGTTATTATTAAAATTTTAGAAATTAATTACTTTTTTCCCATTCAAGATAAAAAAAGGAGAGAAAAAAAAATTAATCATAAAATCAGTAAGAGACATTTGAAGTCAAATAGATATATTCTATCCCCTGCAAAATATCCTGAAGTATGGCTTAATTCAAGAAACTAAAGATAATTCTTCCAGCAGTATCATGTGCTTTTCCTGTTTCTAGAAACAGACACTTCATTTTCTTTCTCTAGTGAACATAAGTCTGATTTTTCTCTAGAAGGGCACAGGGACTATGAGTTCAAATAAAACAAAGAGGATAAAAAGTGCTTTGGTATCGCTCACCTCTTACAGGGGTAAAGAAAGGAGTGATACTGCCAAGAAGAAAATGGTATAAAGACTTTTATACCACTTCACTAACCTGTGAAGTATCTTTTCAGAGTCCAAAAGATCTTTAGTAATGGATTCTGGGTAGTGCAATAATGCTGCAAGCCCCATGGCCAAGGAGAGAGCAATGGGCAGGGTGAGGGTAGGGACACGGGCCAAGGCCTCCTGCTGGACCCACATCTATCCTGAGGCTGTTTAGCAAAGAGCCAAAGTTAGCTGGGAACAAATGCCCCCAGCATGGCTCTCATCCCCACCCATGGAAAGGAATCCTGCCCTTGGCACCACTCTGCCAGGAGCATGGGAGAGCTCTCCTGCACTTGTTCTTCAGCCTGCTCTGCTGACAGCCAAGACAGAAGTCAGGCTATGGAATGCAGATTTTGGAAACTAAGCTGCAGTAATTCAGCATTTTATTTTCACTCTCCAGAAAATAGGTCTTTCTAAAGCATGTTTTTTGATTTCAAATTTTAAATTTTGCCCTAGGTCAGCAGTAGATTTCATCTGCTCAAGATATCAGGAAGCCATTTGACCTCAATTAATGCTTTGAGGAGCTGAGCTAGTAAGCATTTGAGCCATTACTTTACCATCATAGGGACATAAATATATGTTAGAAACATGTGCTTTGCTAAAATGGTCTTGGAGCAGTTTCTGCATGCCTCTGTCCCCCCTTGGATCTCTCTTGCCATTCTTTCTGTGCTGGCATTCCAAAGCTGCTGATTCACAGCCTACATCTGGTCCTGTAGCATTCTTGCCAACTCAAAGCTTGATGGATTATTTGGACACTTAACTTGCTCAAGTCATGCTCACTCTGTCACTGATTTGTTTGACATCCTGTGTGTTATAAATACATTTCTGCAGGGCCTTTCCTCGTTATATTTGATTAGCCTATTTGATTTATCAGAAACAAAGTGTTTTCTTCCCTTCTTTCTTTTATTCTTTCTTGCTTTGGCTCAGTTCTGCTGTTGAGGATGAGAAGAGAGTTGCTGATTCTTGTACAGAGGCTGCTGGCTTCAGAAATTCATGGGGTAGGTGAGGACATTTGCTTAAGAAGAGTGACTAGAACAAGGACTGGGAGGGATCCAGCTCTGTGAGCAGTCACTGGAGAGAGCAAAAACTGAGCTTTCCAGATGTGTTACTGTGGAGAGTCACCTGGGAATTTTGAAATTTAACATTAAGATATTTTTAGACTGACATATAACTCATTTTCTTAGTGTTGAATTGTGTCTGTGTTAATTAATTTATAATTGCTCATGAGTTCTTTGGTCATGTAATACAACTTGGGCACCAAAGATAATATGTGAGATCAGATAGCAGCTGAGTTCAGTCTAAGGAAATAGAAGTATGTGGTCAGATCTATCCTTCAAAAATGCAATGTGTTGATTCTAAGTTAACTAAACCCGGAGGCAAATTTAGAGATTCTTAGTCTGGTTCTTGTAAGCTTTGCACCTCTGTGCTGCCCTGCCTCCTCTCTCTGCTTTTCTCTTCCCTGAGCACATGCCCTCAGGATCTTGACACTGCTCTGTGTCTCACACCACAGCACAGAGCAGCTGCTGTGCCAGGACAAATCCACCTGCTGAGAAACAGTGGGGTCCTGGCCAGCTAACCCAGGGCCAGCTCAGGAACTCATCCTGCCTTGCAGACAGCAGCTGAGTTTCCAGGCACAGCCCTTCCCAGCCAGCCCTGCAGGTTGACCTCAGATTTTCAACTTCCTTCTACACATTGTCTCAGAGCAGGATGCTACGGGAAGCATTGTGATTTCCATTGCAGGAATCATCCTGGAGGTTTTCAGTCTCAATTATGTAAAGCTATTGTGACATTACAACCAAAAATAAAGTTTCTATCAGCAGATGGAGCTGAGCTGAGGTCACAATGATCCCATTTGCCATACCCTGAATAAAAGCTTTCAAGATGAAAATAATAATTAAAAAAAGGTACTTGTGATGGTTCACCAGTACTGCAAACAACCCAGTTCAGTGCTGGCTGTGACTGGTGAGACTGAGCTCCTCTCTTTGAAGTGTCCTGATATCCCTTGTGATACTCCCTACACAGGGAATGGTGACCCAGGAAGGCCTGCTGCACACCCTTGAGGATGGCCAATCCTTTTCTTCCCACAGTGACAGCTGCTATCAGACAGTGCAGCTCCATTGCCAGCCAGTGCACAGTCAATCTCCTGGCAGAAAGTCAGGCTTCTGTTCTGGGTATTCTTTCCCCTAATCTCTGTACTTTTCTGACTAGAATTCCCTTTGCTGTACTTTCACTGAAGCTTTCTCAGGCCTGAGAGTTGGCCAAAAAGCCACGTTCACAGTGAATTGATAGAAATTTGTACCAGGAAATGTAGTGGGAAGGACAGAGAACAGCAAAATTTATTCAAAATGATTATCAAAGAGAGGCATAAAAACCAAACTAGGTTGGAAAGATGAGACTTCCGGGTGCCAAGCACAGAATCACTAGAAATCTTCTGATAGTTATGGTATTGGTGTTTTGAAGGTACTTGAGGAAATAAGTACCTAAACGGAGGTAGATGCTAAGTCACTGCAGGAGCACAGAGTAATGACCATATGAGAAAGGCCACTAAGTCCAGTGGCATGGATGTAATTCGCTCCCAGGCACTGTGCCAACCCAAGGCTTAACCTCTGCCAAATTATTTTGGGCCAGGTTTCTGTGGTTGCTGCTGAATCTGTCTTTTTCCACCCTACAGTAACAGGCTGTTTAGCTCCAGCAGACAAATGAAACTGAACTAGCAATTTATTTCAGGGAATGGGCTTAATGTTCCTGACAAGAGGGAAAGTCACCAGCTGTGTTATCTTCTGCATCTCATTCAATCAAATATTTTCATTATAATGTCTATTGGACCAAGCATAAGTGGAAGGTAAATTTTCCCAGTATCCACAAAACTCCATAGCAACTGAAAGGAAGGCCAGAGATCACGTAATTTTTTCTGTTGAAACAGTCAGTATCTAAAAAGGCACAAAGCCTTGACAGATTTCCACACTTCAGAGAGTGCAATTTTAATGATGTTTTTATATGAATAATCTCATCACTGAAAATTGTTTGTTCAGCTGATCTGGCAGAGCTGGATGTATTACAGAAATATAGATTATGAGATGTCTCCCTGAAACTTCCAGGGAGCTGAATGTAGAATGTTGAATGTAGAATCCTGTTAGAAAAGGCAATATATAAAGACATTCAACACCTTCAACCAAACTGTTCTTGCTGCTGAGAGTTCTTTCAGGTCTGCTCTGGGATCATCACAGGTAGCAGTGTCAGATGCCCAAGTGTCAGCAAGATTTCTCCTATTCTTGCTATAATTTCAGCATTGCATTTTATGCAAAGTTGTTCCTAATTCCAGTTAGATTATTTGGTTTTCTAGAATGTCAATATCCAGTAGAGTTCTTGTGCATGTTATCTTCCTTGCTGCTTTGCCTTGTTGCTTGCCTCTTTCTGTGGATCTTTGCTGAATCTACTACTTCTCTATAGAGTGTTCCATATAATTATCTTGTCACCCTGGTTTACAGTGAATGAAAGAAAGTAGTAAATCCCTGAGAAATAATGTTTGCCATCACTTGGCTTACTCTGAGGGAAGGTTTTTTTGAGACCATGAGCAAGGAGATAATTACATAGCTGGATTCAGTGTATCATCTAACCCATCTTATTGGTGCCTTTACTTACATAAAACAGTTCTTGTTTCCTACACCTTCCTGATGCAAAGGTGCAGGATTACTTCAGTACTGCTAAATGTAAATGGATGGGAAATGCAGCTTCCCAGTGAAAGGGAGCTGGTATGTCTGTGTTGGCTCTGTTATAAGCTGGATCTTCAATACAGAGCACTGAAGCACTGAAGCACATTTACATTGTTTTTTCAGGGCTGAGATTGTATCACCAAACCTCATGTCTGCTTACAGATGTCCAAATTAATTGCAGTTGTGGTGATTGGTTTAATGATTATGATGATCTATGTTTGTCAGGGCCTGACTTAGACAAACTGCACTTTTTTTGCTACCAAAGAGCTAAAAGATGTGATGTCCTTTGATGAGCTCTGGCTTGTGCTGCAAGCAGACAAATGCCCTCGGGGCAAGCCCCTGTTACCCTCCTGCAATGCCTTTGAATCTTCTAAAGTCTCCAAACCAGACAACTTAACTATATCAATGTTGTCCATATCAAGAGAAACAATAAGGTAAAGCAGAAGGCCAAGAGACAGTCAGGGGCAGTGGCCAAATCTAAAGGAAGAGCAGGAGAAAAGTCAGTGGTTGGTGAGCAGCTTGGGAGGGCAGATCTGTGAGCCGTGCACCAGGAGAGAAACAAGGACAAACAGTTGGAAAGATGAGATATAAAAAAGCCTGGAAGTGGCTTTGGCTGATGGCGTCTGAGGGCTGTCTGCAGCCAGAGTCAGGCATTCCTCCAAAGCCCCAGGACAAGGCATCTGCCAAACTGCTTTTCCCGGCGGCTGCCAGAGGCTGTGCTCCGGCAGGAAGTGCCAGCGCCAAGGAAACTGCAAAGGAGGCTGCTGATTTTCATTCTCCAGGTTTGCTCAGTGCTTACCCACTTGTCTTCCTGGGCAATCTTCTCCCCCCAGCCCTCTTCCCAACCCACAGAGAGTGACACAAGCCTTCTGCAGAAAGGATCTGCCCTCTGGCCAGCCTGACCCCAAGGCACAGTGATTATCCCGGCCAGCAAGGCTGTGCTGGGGCACACCCACACAAACGTGCAGAAGCACTTGCTGCTGACAGCTCTTATAAAAAAGGAGGATAGTCATGGAAATGAAGAATGGAACAGATGATTTCTTGGTGGACACACTTTGTTACCCTTCCTGAGCCTTACTTTCTAAGATACAAATTATATAAGATACTGATTAATCTCTGGAGCACAAGCAAAATGTTAAATCCACTAAAATTCAGAAGGTTCTTCTCCTGAAATTCTTCATTTTGATCATATTGCTGACAAAACACACCACAGATTCCAACTCTGTGTGGCAGTCTCCTGGGCTAAAACAACAGTTATTGCCATATGCTTTGAGCTTTAAATCAGGCATTTTTTGAAACTGAAAGTTATGCCTGTTCTTCTGATGACATCAATGAACTACAAACTACTTAATCTAAAGAATTAAACAAGCACTGAACTCCCAGCAGATGCCAAACTTCAGATTTATCTACGCTATACTATCTCTGTCCAGTTTTTGATGTGGCTGGTTTCCTTTGTCTGTGCACAAGCATACTTTGAGAGAAAGATTTATCACACTGAGCTGTGCAATTATAAACAGAATGAAAATTTTCAAGCCCTATGAAATACATATCTCAAATATGTATCATATTTGTACATATCTCAAAACTAATATTACTCTTAAGATTATGCCATCTTTGTTCTTACAGAATATTATTGAACATAGAAGTTATTCACCAGAATAACTTGATCCCATTTTATCTGTAGCCTCAATTATGTAATCAAACACATTAAAAAAAATTCCCTCTTTTTTTTCAGCTTGAATTCTTTGATGATAAAAGCTGTTTTATCCCAGAAACTTTAATTAAACCAGGCTGCCAATTTAGAAGGCATGATTTCTAACACACTATCAAGAAACCAGACTGTGATAGTTTATGTTGCAAAGCTGGGATTTGGCTGGTTGTTGGTGTCTGTAGAAAGTGGTAACCTAGTGAACCAGTTTGTATTGCCAAAAAGCCACAATCCTGGTCCATTTGTGTGTGTCATCATCTCAAGCTTTTATGGAGACTAAGCACTTTCTTGGGCAGCAAATTTTGTTCTGGTTCCTGGACCTTGTGTTCATGTCCTACCCAGCATTAATTTTACCTAAGAATAGTTGTTCACTTCCATTACATCAGTCAGGGCCAGACTGTTAAGATTTTAGATCACACACTTGAGTAAAATTCACTTTAAAATCTTGCCAAAATTATTTACAACCACAGTTTCAAAGGTCTGCTCCTCAGATAGATCGGTGCTAGCACTCACATTTGAGGTGCCAGTAAAAGCCACATTGCACTGGAGAAGTACAGGAAATTGGCTTTGGGGACAGTGGCCAGAGTGGTTTTGATTCAGTGGTGGAGAAATTCTCTTTTGCCTCCAAGAAGTTCAGATTTCTCTGCGCCCACTGCAGCTGGACGTGAACTGCCTGTGCCCCTGAGTTAATCCTTCCTTCTCTCTCTGATGGTGCTAGGGCTGCTCCCTGCTCAGCTGGAACTTATCCACTGGGACCTAGGGAATGTGGCATTTCCTAGCATAGTGTGTTTATGTTGTAAAGGGTTTAAGGGAGAATTAAAGGGACCCTGAGTCTTTCAGTGGGGTCTGTGCTCACCCACTGAAGAGACCTTCTCACTTCCCCTTAAATGAAAACTAACCCTGCAGCCAGGCCAGTATGTCACTGTCAGATGCATAACAGATATAACCTTCATCCAAGCAAAGCATACTTGTCAAAATAGCTGAGAAATTATTATATCTTTGGAGTTGTACACTTTCCTTTTTAAATTTTAATAACTTTAAAATATATTTAACATTAATATTACATTTAAACATATTTAATTTTTTTTATTTTTATAACTTCTATGGCAATGTCTGGTTTCTGGGTAGATTCACCTTCACCAAATTAATGTAATAACTATGGATTTCTGTAAGAGCAATATATGTCCCACTGAGCTTGAAATACTAAATATTGTCTTCCCAATTTGACAGTTAAAATGTATCTTGTTTTCTGAATGCTTTTTCAGTTACCTTTCACTTTAGCAGTCAAAAGAATTAGTTTTGGAAGAGATTTGTTCAAAGGTACAGACGCAGCTGAATAAAAAGCTGAATTATGCCCTGTTCTCAGTGAACATTTATTTTGCTGTTTAAGGGTAGCTACAAGGACAGGAGCTTCTAGTCCATAATTTCATTAGTGGACTGTACCTGCAGTAGTGGATGCATTAATTTACTTTCCCTAAGATTCTGTTTTTCATGCTCTGTATTGAGACCAATTATTCAACTGTCATTGAAGCACAACACACTAAGAGATGAGGCAAATTAAAAGCAGTGATGGAGCAATTTTCAGGACTAAGAACATTTACAATTCCAGGGGCCTTGAAGACTATGACAGCTGAAGGGGAAAGTTGGGTCAGAAAAGTTTTTTTTCCTCCCAACGTGCACTGCAGATATTACTAAGAATTACATGTTCTTAACCTGTGAATACAGGAACAAAGTATAGCTCAATTTTAGTCATTTTTATGTTGCTATTATTAATTCATATTATTTAGATGTGTGTAGCTGTGAAGTGTTTAAGTATTTAAATTTTCTTAACTACTTCAATTTATTGTACAATGCAGCTCCTTTGCTAGAGAGTCACAGGTGAGCCCTCTCACATTAGCTGTTTTTCAGGTGTAGGAACCCAATCCTGCATGCACCATAAGAGGCAAAGGGCTTTGCATCTTTAGCAGGAAGCCCCATCCTTTGTGCCATGTTAATTGTGGGCTGCTCCAGAGCAGAACATCCTCAGCATCAGCCTGCACATCCGTGTGAGCTGATATTCCCATAGGGCTGCCAGCAATCCATGCTCATCCTCTGTCTCCAGCAAGAGGGAGATGTGGGTACTAACCCCTATTTTTGCCCCTGGTGGGGCTGGTGGTGATGAATGCCTGTGGGACTCTCCTCAGCCTCTTGGCCTTGAAGCTCATTTTACTTTCAGACTCCTGCTCCCACCTTGCTTTTTGTCGTTTGTTCCTTCTCATTCTCTCTCTCTTTTAATACATAAACTGTTTTAATTTACAGCTGTGTCTGCTTAGAATGGGCTGATCAGCAGCACTGTGAACCATTCCTAGCTCAGGGCAGTCACATACAGACAGATACCAGTACCATGCAGAATGCCTGGGCTCTGAACTCCAGTGTTCCCAGAGTTCCAGAACTGCCCCAGTTCCCACTCACTTTATTCTTTATCCATGATAGCATTTGGTACTCAAATGCTAAAGGCAGTCAGCAGCACCAGAGGTGTGTTGAAAGACTTTTGCTAAATATGGATTACAAGGTGAATTACCTCTGCTTCGTGTACCTAAAGATTACAGTAATCCCTCAAGGCATGCAAATAAAATCCACTAAACCCACAGAGTCCTGGGCACTGCTGTGGAGAACACAACTTCCCTGCTCATCACAGGAACCCTGGGTGCACCCAGAGCATGGAAAACTTGCCTTGCTTCCCTTTCTGCTGGAATCATCCTGAGGAGAGTGGCTGTCTACAGAGAGGGAAGGAAGCAGCATTAGATGGGGAGAATGAAAGGCAACTCTACAGCAGAATCTGGCTGAGATGAGAAGATCAACAGGTGGAAATTTGTCAGTTTTGATAATCTCTTCAGATTACTCTGCATACGCCAGCTATATTCCTTTGCAATTTTGACAGAATAAAAAATATAACATCAGAAAATTGTTGGAAGTTAGATAAAAAATAATGGGAATCCATGGAACTAAGCAATGCAGGGTAGTAATGACAGGCACCTCTGAAGCTGAGAAAATGAATCATAATGGAAATATCACCTTCCATGTAATTTTGCTGTTAGATGTACCAAAGAAGTGTTGTTAAGGCCAATGTCTGGTTTTTATGGCTGGGGATTGATTTGACCTCAAGTTCTTTCATTTTGTTATTCTGCCAGTAGTTAAAAGAACACATTGTGCTGCCAGAAGAGTGGCTACCCAGGCCTCACTTCAGGCACTTTTCTTGTTGGCCTGTCTTGCCCTGAACAGTATAAAATAGCTTGTAGCCAGGAGCTCTTATCCCATTTAGTTTAAAGCATTTGCTATACAGCTGAGAAAGGGTTGGATGACAAAGACTCAGAGTTTATATGAGTAAAACATAGCAATTTTTACCAAAAAGAACCCTGCACCAACAAAAGTTGTTTTTTTTATGGCTAGTACTCATGGGTTTGTAATGTACAGATGTAATTCCTGAATTTACATGAGGAATTAAATATGGTTTGTCATCTGACATTGCCAAAAACTTCACAAATTAAAATAAATTGGCTTGGCATAGTTACCAAACTCTCTAAAACAGGTAACAGTCCCCCTAGTTGCAGTAATTAATGACATAACAATACAAAGTGTGTTGCCTATTTTGCTAAAATATCTCCTAAATCTTGCAGATTTCTTTCTTTTCGTTGCTATTTTTGATTCTTATATTTACTTGTTAGGAGCAGGAATTTATTTCCTGGCACTAATAGACTTGTGCCTTTGTTTACTAGTGAGCTGGGAGCTATTTGTAAATATTTCTATGTCACTAACACCTCCTATTTCCAGAGACATCACTAAATACTGGAATACCAATTACAAACCTGCTAATCTCTACAGTGGTGTTCACCAAGGCTTTCTTTAGCCCAGACAGGTTAATCTCCCTGTGCTGCCTCTACAGCCAGGAAGAAATTTCTATAGCAAAATTTGGAGAAGAAACTCAACATTCAAGTGCTCTGAACAATTCTGGGGAGTCAATTTGGCTACAGGGGGTCTCCAGAGACAGCTTCCCTGGGCTGCAGGAATCCCTGCATTATACCTCATGATTTCTTTTTATATTTAAGAAAACAAATTCTAACAAATCAAAACAAATAGTCATGCAAAGGACAAAAATGAACAAGAGGAGAAAGCTGCTGATCTCATGTTTCCCTGCAGAGAAAATGAGGAAAGGGTGGAGAATCGCCCAGGCACTTTCTGATTATCCTGTGAGATAGGATGGGAACAATGAGGTGGTTGGTGTGAGCCTGAACAGAGCACTTTCTTTTTGGCACTTCAACAAATGTTGGCAGCATTTTCTTTTTTAATGTCAACATTATGTGCACAGCTTCAAGGTAAGAGTTCCAAGTCACTCAAGTTAATTGATACATCAGGGATGTGGAACTGGAACACAATGTCCTTGATGCTACTTAAAAGAATTGCAGAACTATATGTTGCCTTTGCAGGAGGGACTAGAAAAATCTGAATGCAATACAAAGTGCTGGACAAAAATGAGGGAGTTCACTGCAACCCTTTCCTTCAATGCCTGTCAGATTGATTGAAAAACTCTGAGATTATATCTTCTGCACTAGTTTTGATGATTAAATACTGTCTTGCTTCCCACAATGGATCTACTTTTGTCTTATGCAGAGCTGTCCTTTTGCTGGCTGTAGGAATGTTTTCATACAGAAGAAGTGAGTACTCTGTGCTCTGAATTCCCAGCTGTCTGCTGCAACGCAGCCTCAAGGCTTCAAAATTTGGTGCGAGATGCTGTCAGAGCAAAGCCAGACCCTGTGCTCAGCACAGAGAAGGAACACTGCTTACCAGTAGCTGCTGCTCATGGGATGGATCATCTGCCCATAAATTCAGGCTGCAGCTGAACATCCCTCTGTGATGAAGGCACCCTTACCTTGTGCCTGTAGGCTCCTGTCCTCAGCCCCTGCCCTTCCACACCGTGCAGGAGGAGCAGTGCCTGAGGCACCACTGCCACCAGCAGCACCCGCAGGGGACGGGGCAGAGGGACAGGATGGGGAGGGGATGTTCAGACAGGCACCGTGCAAATACAGGCTCAGGAGAGAAGTGCCAGGGCAGCCAGCCTGGCCTCCAGCACTGCACCCCCCTAGATTGAGTGTCCCATCTGTCAGCCTGGTGTGGGAATACCCAGGAGTGTGACAGGGGATAAGATACTTGAGCGAACCAAGCCCTGTGGCTCGAACAGTAATGGTTGCTAACAGAACACTTTTTGTTTTTTTAATCCTGTAAGATATTGTCTGTCAAAAATTTGGTGTAAAAACAGATATTACTCATGTTCCAGTTGAAAGTGCCCTGACCAAGAGGAAAATTCTTCTCTGAGATTCCATGCTTTACAAGAACCTGAAGAGGCTCTTCAGAGCCCCCAAACCCCTGACTCTGCCCCCAGAAGTAACAGCTCTGCACAAACTTTACACAGCCATGGTCTGCTCTGCATCACTGCAGGGGCATTTCTGCAGTTTACCTAATCCAACAAAGGCAGTATTTTTCTTGCTACAGTCAGGTAGGGAAGACTTGTCCTAACTGTATTTCTATAAGCACACATTTCCTGTGCACAATGGTCACTGGGTGTAACTGTAAATAAGGATTGCTTTCATCTTCAAGTTCAAAATGATTCTCCATTGCTTATGTAGTGATTGTGCACTGAGACACAGGGGGATGACAGCTGCCAAGGCCAGCCAAGGGTTTGGTGACGCTGAGAGGGTGGCTTCAAATAAAAGTATTTTCTATCTCACTGCTACTCTACTTACACAGTATAATTCACTTTTGCAAATCAAAACCGACTTCATTACAGTGTACCCACCTAGTGAAATCTGTAAGATCGTTAGTACTTGAAACCCAGAGCACTTCCTACTTTCTGACACCAGTTTCCAGGTTTTAACATCAGTTCTTGTTCTCATGTGGGCAACACTCCTGCATTCATTTCACTGGAAGATGTAGTGAGGGGGAGGAACTAATCCAGCACTACAAAGGCCAATCTTGTGACATGTTCAGCTGAAGCCCAGAATATCCTCCCTGCCATTTATACCTCTCATTTACTTCAGTCCAGTTCTTTATTTATGCAAGCTGTATGTTCTGCATAGACCAATCACAATATTAAAAAGCAGAAATAGGGTGACAGTTGCCTGTTTAATTTGTTTACAAAAAACATAACTGGATGTGGCAACCTCCACAGCTCAGAGGGGAGGCCACGAGCTGCAAGGGAGATGCCTTCAGAACCTCTGGAAGCTGGGCTTTGAGCACACTCTCCAAAGGTAACCATGGCTCCTTGGTCTCTGTATGCTGAGATATTCCAACATGACATGATTTGATTTGAAGTGAGTTGCAGAGCTAAGAGGCAGCTGCAGTCTAGCACACTTTGTCACTCCTTAGAAGTTACAGCTTGTCTCCATGACCAACAAGAGCTCCCAGGCCAAGGCCAGGATTCTCTGATCCTTCCACAAATCAGCCCTTGCTTCTAAAAGCTCCTTCTGACTTCAGTTTTAGTGAATTCAAAGGCAGAAAAATCCCTTCCCCAGGAATGGGGGCTTGTTCCTCTGACAAACAGCTGCTCCTGTCCCTTTGCCTCAGCACAACTCCACTCCCACTGACCTTGGACCAGGATGACCTTCCTCCCCCAGTTTAGAAAATGGGTATTTGAACAGGGAATCCTTAAGCTGTAAAGACCTTTCTGAAACGAGACAAAATTAGGATTGCTATCAGCAATTGTACATTTATACTCTGCGCTGGCTTTAAATAATATTTAACTTTTAACCAGTTTGTCATGAGAGGGTTTGTAGCCAAGATTAACTTAAAAACACAAAAAGAATCCATAAAAGCATTTTAAGAACTCTTATCTCTGAATAAATATATGCTAAATAAGCTAGCTTTGAGTGCTGATTTCACAGTAATTAATTTTTAAGCTTAATCTTTACTCTCTGTAAAACAGATTATTTTTCAGATGTATATGCTGATTTTCAAAGAAATTGGTCAAATATGGCAAGCAAAATTCATGCATGATGTCAACACAGGCAACACCTTGGTGTAATTTCCTTCTGTTTTTCTAGTACAGGTCACACATTTCTTTTTGGTGGCACAAAATAATTCTATGCTACATTGCCCATATAAGAATTGCTTACAGAAAATGAAACCATGGTTTTGAATGCGACAGACCAGCACCAGGTGTGCATGACAATCCTAACTAGATAATATTAACTTGTCCACAAAGTGCCCTGGATTCACCAACAGTTAGTTAGATGATCAAGCCTTAACAAATAGCATGTGACAGAATTAGTGATTTTGGAAAAGTAATCAGCAGCTGGACTAGAACCTATCCAGAATGAAATCCTGCTACAGTATGCTGCTGGCATGCTGGGAACCAGCACAGCTGCTGATTTTACAAAAATAAGAAATTAAATAGAATCTGTGCCAGTGTTTAGTCACCCTCACTGAAAAAGCATTCCCTGCTGATCAGAGGGAACCTCCTGTGTTTCAGTTTTTTGTGCCTCTGGTCCTGTCACTGGGCACCAGGACCTCCTGCACTGTGCACAGCACTGGAATTCTGTTTGCTCTGGCAGCAGCTGAGCTAGAATCATATACTGCCCCAGAGCCTACAGGCTACCTGGGAAAGAAGCACAGTAAAGCTTTTACTCATTAATAAACTCACAGGAAATGAGTGTAGATCTCCATCCCAACCTGTCCCATCACTGCAGGCCAGGTTGGCTCAATGGGCACTGTCAGACCTGCTGTGGCTGCTCCTGACCTGGGCCTGCCACCTGATGTGTGTGGACTGAAATCTTCCTCAAAACTGGTTTGTTGTGGACTGTGAGGTCACAACTCCCTTTCCTGACACTCTTATAGTGGAGTGATTTTAGCTGTCTTATTAGTCCTTCTGTCTTCTTGCCTTTTTTAGTGCACCCAGCCAAGCTATAGAGCTGTATACAAACTACTTCCAATTAAAAATTAAGCTGAAATCCAGAGCAAGATTTCATTAGGAAATAAAAGACAAAAGCAACAGGCAGGAGGGAAAAGTCACCAGCTTTATCTAGCTTTTATCTCAGTGCAAGGGCAGGATGGTGAGAAGGAAGAAGGCCTGTCCTGTCCATGATGGCTGCTCTGAGGGACATCAGCAGTCAGGCTTAGGAAGCAGAGCCAGGAAAGGTGCAAATTCAGGAAGATTTCAGGTCAAATCTGTACAAGGATGATTTTTGTGGGACTGGCTCATGATGCCAACTCAGCCAAGACAGACACAGCCCCAGAGGAGCTGTAAACAGACTTCTGATGACATGCTGCTTTCTCTGGTCAGCATTTGTTCCATTTTTCAAGCCTAAAATTCTAAGCAACTACTACTTTATCTTGGAGCTTGTTTAAAGCTGACCAGGAGTAATCTGACATACATTAATTATGTTATTCCTGAGGGGAACAAATGGATCACTCAAAGGCACACTAGGAAACTTTCAGAGTCTCCATGTGCTGGTTTTGGCTGGAGTGAAGATAATTTTCTTCACAGTGACCAGTCCAGGGCTGTGTTTCAGCTTTGTGCTGAGAACAGTGTTGATAACAAGGGATGTTTCTGTTATTGCTGGGCAGGGCTTACAGCGTCAAGGCCTTTTCTGCTTCTCTGAGTGTCTTGCCAGCGAGGAGGCCGGGGGTGCACCAGGAGCTGGGAGGGGACACAGCTGGGACAGCTGACCCCTCCTGACCCCAGGGATATTCCAGGCCATACAATGTCATGCTCAGTGTATAAAGCTGGGGGAAGAAGGGGAAACATTCTGAGTGATGGTGTTTGTCTTCCCAAGTCACCATTAGGTATGATGGGGTCCTGCTGTCCTGGAGATGGCTGGCTAGCCCATGGGGAAGTGGTGAATGAATTTCTGGGTTTACATTCCTTTGCTTGTGTGTGCAGCTTTTGTTTTACCTGTTTAATTGTCTTTACCCTGATCCAAGAGTTTTCTCACTTTTACTGTTCCAGTTCTCCTCCTCATCCCCCCATGGGGGGTGAGTGAGTGAGTTGCTGTGTGTGCTGAGGTGCCTGAGGGGGTTAAACCACAACACTCAGTACAAAGTGTGCTGTGGGCTTTTCAGGAACCTGAAGGCAGTCTCTGTCTGTGGGCCTGGCAGCCAAACTGGGCACAGCAGGATTAGTCTGTACCTCTCTGAGAAGCAATAAGGAAATGGGAACGTTATCTAAGACTGGATTCAGTGGAAGTTCCTTTTGTATTATTTGTACCTATTGTGACTGCTGCCCCTCCATGTGCCTGAGGCTAAAGATGGCCATTGTCTCCAGGAAGTGCCTCAAGGATGGTGAAAGTTTCCTGAGCAGGTACCCACAAGCAGAGAGTGCTCACAGGAACAGTGGTTGAGCATGAAGTTAATTATAGGTTACTGTCAGAAGGGATGCCAAAATCTTGATACATCAGTGACTTTCTCTACACTGGCACCTGACCTGTAAAGAACCTGTAAAATCTGTGGTTTAGCCACAGGCTTTTAATCTACTGCTTTCCTTACTGGGAGCTGCTGTAAGTAAAACATGATTTTTTAGTTTTGGGTCCAGCATTTCTAAAAGGAGTTATGGGCTTTCAATACTTTATTGCATTGTTACTGGCTTGTTTTTTTTTTTTTTTTTGCAAGCATTTTTACAAAAAACACATTATATAGAAAATTAGAGCTTCTTAAAACCCAAGTATTGTAAGAATTATTGGGAAATCCCTAAAGTACTGTTTCCTAGAAGCAAGAGACATGAAAAGCAGCGTTCAGCACATGTTTGATGCTCACCCCTACTATCTGGTTTGCCTGTTTCAGTTCCTGCTTCAAATTATCAGGAAAACATCGACCAGACAAGTATTTCTGATAGCTGCAGATGGATTTACACTGGCAATGCACAGAAAAACCACAGAGGAAAGGACAGGAAGTCTAAGCCTGCAGTGAAAAGGATTTTACCTGTAGCAATGCCAGTGGCTCACGATCCCTGAAGACCTGAGGTAACAGCATTGATGAAAGAGGATTGTGAACACCTCACGTGTCTCATCAAACCTGCCTTCTACTGAACCCCAAAAATGCTGGTCACAGCATTGACAGCTCTGCCATAAAAAATCCTGAGCTGCTTTTACAGCAGGGTCTAACAAAGTGAGAGAGGGATTTAAAATGAACACCTGACACACTGAGCACCATCTCTGGCTGAATGGTACTGAAATTATTTATGTTTACTGTCCAGCACTGTCATCAGCAGAGGCCTGGTAGCACTGAGCAGGTCTGGATACACAGGACTGAACTGCTTGAACAGACACTAGGAAAATGGGAATGGCAGTGGAACCTAGAGAAAAAGAACATGTGTTAAATCATTGCAGTCCTTTAGTGGACAATCAGTAACAGCTGCAAGTTCTGCAACACTGACAGTGCTCTTCAGCTACTGACAGCAAAGGCTCCACAAGGTGAGCAACTACAGCCCACAAAAACCTTTGCAATCACAGTTCCAAAAAGGTAAGAAAACACTGTTCTCATCTGCACTTAGTCTAAATTTGAGGACATGCCTTTTAAATAAATGGCTATAGTCAGGCTCCAGCAAGATCTGAGACTGCTTGCCTGTTATTACCAACAGAAAGTCACAAGTCAGTGGTCTATGATTAGGAGGGATGACTCCTCTATCCAAGTATTTGAGAATGTTTATACTAACAAGCAGGGAAAAAACCCAAACTAGTTATAGATCAGTAACATAGGGCTTTGGTAGTTTCATCAAAGCACCACTTATATGATTTTAGCTTCTTCACAACTTGCCCATTACTATAACTTCCTAAACACCAGGTTCTAAGCAATACCTGGATTTGGATCAACACTAAATTTATAAACTGGAAAGGAAATTGCTGCTAGTGTCCCTGACCACCATAATAATCCCAGATCTGGCAGGTCCCTACACTGGGAAAGAATTATACACTCTTTCAATGTCTTCAGGGTGTAATTCTTCCAGCAGAGGATTTAAAACAGGACAAGAGGAGAAGACTATTAAGTTTCAACAGAACTTAGGATGTGGGTGGTTTTAATGTTTCATTTGTCAGGAGATGATGCATATGAGGATGTGGAACATCTCACTAATAATTCAAGATGGGGAAGAAAAAAAAAAAATTAATGCTAAAACATTTGCTTTCCCTAATCCCTACTGAAAAAAATAGCCATTACAGTGAAGAATTACAGCCAAGTTCCTAGTGCTGCTCCAAACTTCTCAATGAGCATTTTCTTCTCATTGTTCTAGACCACCACCTATCGGCCAGGCTCAGGCTGGGCCTGCCCAGCTGCTGCACGCTGGGGAACGCCACAGGCAGAGCTCACAGCCCCAGCTCGGCAGGGGACAGGCAGGATTCTGCAAGCAGCAAACCTTTCCCTCCTCCTCCCACTGACCCTTGGGACAGCTCTAACAGGCTAAGGCAGAGCTGCTCTCCTGCATGGCTGCTGCACTGCTGGCAGTAGGGTGACTCGGCAATTAATTTTTTTGCAAACTGAACTGTGCGACCTGGATCAGCAGTAACAGGCCTCACTCACTAATTGCTTAGGACATTCTTATCCTAGAGCCTCATTCCTGTAGATTACTGAAGCTTAGTACTTACTCTAAAATAACTCTCTTTATCTGTGACAGTGCAGAGCAATCTCCCAGAACAACGGCAGGCTGGCTTCTGTTCTTGCCTCGTCCTTCTCACACAGACCAAGCAGTGCAGTCGCTGCTCCCTCGTCAGTCCAGGCTCTCTCCCATCACTGGTGAAGAAATTGGTTACCCTAAATTAGTTCCCTAATAAATAGATTCTAACTCTCCCTTTCTTCCTCCCTGTGGATTTTTTTCTTACTTATTGGGAATCTTTGAAAAAACCCCAGTGCTCCTGCTTTGACTACCTTCTCTATGAAAGCAAGCTGTATTAGTCCTAGTTAAATGCCAACAGGCCTGGCACTCACTCGCCAGGAGCCACTCATGGAAAACACTGGTGAAGTTCTGACTACCCCCAGAGTAAACAAGTAGAAAATGTTAACATAAAATACACAGTGAAAATGCAACCAGCAGTATCCCAAAGTACACAATTTTAATCTGCACCATTTTTGTCAGTTTGGACTCACTTCTCTCAAGTAAGGGACAGGAGTAGTTGCAGTTTTAACTGAGCTTTTCCATCCACTCCCATTC
>VZUI01057924.1:40000-86182 GCA_013401135.1 Cettia cetti
CTGACCCATCTTTCTTTTTTTTTTTTTTTTTTTTTTTTTTTTTTTTTTTTTTTTTTTTTTTTTTTTAAGAGGGAGCAGAGGCAACGCCTGCCACACTCACCTGCAGTGTCCCTTCTAAACACTTTACAGAATGGCTATGATGTAGATTCAGGCGAAAGCCACTTTCCTGTTGGTTAGTTTCAAGGTTCTATGGCAACAGTTGACAATTAGAGATGAACCCTGGTGGGAAACAATGAGGGATAAATCATAGCACAGACAAATCCCTCACCTGTGATGTGTTGGCAGAGGAATTACTATTTGCTTGCTGTTGATGAATTTGTGCAAGCTGCTGTTTCTGCATTAGTGCCAGTTGCTGCTGATGTTGCTGGTATTGTTCGGCTGTAAATGCTGAACAAAATATAAAATGAGAAAATACTATATCAAAATATGTAGGAGTTGTGTATATAAACACATCTACTTTATAAACCTAACCCCCACCCCCACCCCCCCCCCAAACTACCACAGCAAGTTCCTAAGAGCCTTAATGCACCTTGGTGTCAAAAAGGCTGACATCCTCCAAGAAATTTTTGTCCAAATGACACCTCTTTTTTGTTTTTTAGTATATAGTCTTTAACTGAGTTTAGCTCAAGATACTAAAAAGCGAGGGGGAGAAAGGAGCAAAAATGCAATCAACCCCCACCAAAAACTCTTTAAAAACAGATTAAAAAAATGATTAGGTAGAAATGGCATCACTGTTTTCACCTTGTGAAACTACAGTATCTGCATTATCAGTGAAATAGTTTTATATGCCAAACTGGGCAACTGCAATGCACTCCTCACTGACAGCATTCTGAAGGCAGCAAGGGCCCACAACTAAGATTTATGTTTCAATTGAAAATATTAAGTTGGGCATGCTCATAACTGTGCAGGCTATTGCTGCACAGTACCTTTTTGTTTGTAACTACACATGTACAAGTAACTCCATCAATACTCCAAAATTCACAGAACTATACCCTTTTCTATAAAATCTTCGAAAGCTAACTCAGTAGTCTGTGCATCACAAGTCAGGCAGAATTTTATCCATTTAACCCAAAGGTACAAAACTGATGAAGTTTCATTCATACAGATGGACAAGGGGATGCCCAATGGTGCAGCAGAATCACTATTTCATTGACTAAGTTCAGTGCAAGCAGTTTTTGTTTTAGTTTACTTTCCCAAAACAAAATGAAGCCTCAGTTTTCAATTTACAAACCGAATCAAGTTTAGAGTGTGAATGCCCTTGCAAAGGATATACCTTTCAGATTTTCCTTCAATTTTGTATTCAGATAATACAAATGTTCCCAAATATGTGCAGTAAATAGTAATCATACTTCAAGAATGCGCTGGAAGTCACGTTTTTTAGGAAGTTCACAACTGCTTGGCAACAAATCACTACCACACTTAAATCCTGTTCACAAATTGAAATTTTTAAGAATCTTTTGTTAATCTACGCCTTCAGGCTTGCTTGCCTGAAGAAAACACATTTGCATCAAAACCATAATCATGTCCTGCTTCTGAATACAACAGGATTCTGAAGACCAATTATACCTCATGTATAAACCTGAATAACAAGTCAGTATAAATGGCTGCAGTATTTGGAAACATCAGAGCAAACACTGCTGAGCATGCATTTTCCTGGTGTATTTGTCTTTTTTTGGCATCCAAATATTGTTTAAGTAACTTCTACTATGTATTAGAAATTGCACTGAAATTATTACCAGCATTTTTCTATTTGAACACTTGAAGCTATAAAATTTTACTCAGCTGTTACATTCATATTACCTTTTTTCATAAGTAACATCTTTGAGCAAGAAAGGATGTAGCACTTACTTATAGTGCCATAAGCAACAAAATTTACTTCCAAATACTTCTACAGTTAAGTATCACTGCAATATTAAAATTATTCCTAGAGGAATGGCTTAAAAGTAGTAACCTTACTCATAATTGTCCTTACTAAACCCCCCCCAAACCAAACAAACTAGAATTCATTAACCAAATACTCAATGAGATGACTGTTTAACTTATATGAAAAACAAAATTTACAACTCCTTTAGATTTTTTTAAGCTGCCATCCAACACAAGTTAGAGCAAGAAAGCTTTAGCAATCAAAGATTAACAGGTAGAAAGCAGAGCAGCAGTAACAGAGGGAGGAAAATGGATATACTGTTCTGGTACTGAGAGATATATAATTTACTGTTTTTTCAAACTCTAAAATTTAAAATCAACATACATTTAGCCAACATAGTGCCAATGACATTGGAGGTTCCATTTATTTACTTATGGTATGATTTATCAGGGTGCCCAAGTCCAGGACTTGGACTCGATGACACTGAGGGGTCCCTTCCAATTCAGTAAATTCTATGAACAAGGTATTTTATTCTGTAGTATAGCACTGTAAATATATTGCTTAGGAATAGATGGCTTAAGTGATGTAAATAAAGACAACATACAGAATGACAAAGAAGAAAAGGGCAAAAAAGGATATGCTGTACCACCATCTTTGACTGATTAAAACTTCCACCATCATTATCACTTTACTTGTGCCTATTTAGGTGAAATTAGTAGTTAATTTCAGTTTCCAAGTCCTAAGTATATTTAAACTCTAGCTATAAAACAGAGCTGAGGTAGGCACAGTCACCTGTGTTGGTTTAACCACCTCCAAAATACTGCTTTCTTTTGCAACAGCAGCAAACAAAGCTTATGGAGATGAGCTGTGCTTGTTTAGGAAAGATTATGCTGAATCATGGCTGGAAGTGCTCTCTCTTCTTCCCAGAAGTGACATTTAGAAAAGCTGTATTTTTGAAATTGTACATCAGTTTCTTTCTTCTTAAGCAGCCTGGGGCCCCTGGAAAGTTGTACACTGTCAAAGGAAACAAATGAGAGAAGAACCCCACTACCACCTCATCTATATTCCAACTGCTCCTCCTCCACTTAAAAACGGTACCTGGAAAATACACTCAAGAACAACTAATTCCTTTTTTTTTCTATTTAGGTTAAACACTCAGCAACGTTTTTACTACTTCCCTTATTACAAGACTAACAGACATTTCAAAATACTATTTACAACCCTATGAGGGGTTTACTGTGAAATTCTGAATCAATTGCAACCAGGTTAGAAAGGCAATACTGCTCAGAAAGAGCTGCAAGCTACAGCCTCCTAAAATAATCTGATTGATATTCCTTTTCCATTCCATAGACAGAGATACTAATGTACCAGAACAGGTTATAGATCACTATTACATAAGCCAGGTCTTCCCTCTCCATGCTAAAGAAACACTATATTGAAGGTTTTAATAAGAACATTACTATTACTGTGAACTATCCAAACCAAAATTTCTTCTGAAGACCTGCAAACTAGGATGGCATTACTTTATTCTTCCTCTGTTAAAAGACATTATGTATTTTGTTAACACTACCACTGGGTTTCTCCCCTTCCTGCTCTCAGAGTACAGCCTACATTACATTTCAGTTGAAAAAATAGGCATATTGATTGTGAGATATAAATTGCTTCTGAAAACTGACATTCCCAGGCATGTGAAAACCCATTTGTATATACTTTACATGAAAGTACTTTCACCTATTTAACTTTACATATTCATTTCTTGTGTCAGCCAACTGTGACTGGAATTGGGGAAATCACACATATGCTCATCAGCACAGTTAAGTCACAGGTGTACTGACTGTGCCTCTACATCTGCAGGTACAATCCTGAGCCTCTCAAAGAACAAGTCTAAGTTCAGCTGCCTTTTTTAAGGAATCAATTCAAACAGAATGTGTTGCTGCATAAAAATATAGCTTTAATGCGTTATGTGGCTTGCAGAGAATACTTTCTGCTCACCTGCAATGTAGCACTGATGCAACTGCATGGGTGCCAAACTCAGCACCTTGCTAACAGGAGTTCACCTAAAAAAACAGTAGGCGTCCCTAAAAACCTTCTTCCAAAAATTTTATTCTCTCATCCCACTTTTGTTATAGAAAAGAGAAAGGACACAGCTGAAAACCTTTCATGTATGTCAGAAGAAAAATGGTCCACGTAGAAGTAGTAGGAAAAATGAATGTGATTCTCTTTTTGTCATACACTGCTCTTTATCTGCCTGGGAAAACATGAGCATGCAAAGCAGAAAGCCCAGACCTTTTCTGAACACTAAAACCAGTAACCACATTTCTGGTAACTCAGGAGAGTATTACTATACAATACTTCACATAGTTAACAGATCCCTGACATTACTTCAAGGCTTTAAATAACATTAGTAAAGCAACAGAAAGCCAAACAGCTTCAAGTTTAAAAAAGGGATAAAATGTGACATTCAGTGGTTAAAGATGACATACAAGATTTAAGACAGGCCCTTGCTCCAGCAGCCCCAAAGATACAGTGTTTACAGACTCAAACAGCATGCTCAGACCTCAGTGGTCATGGTTCCATCACACAGTAATGACTATTTAATAGTACAGGATTAACCAAATTAACAGTGACGAAACACCCAGATTCATTTACTACACAGAATCACTACACAGTGATGGGTAAAAGGGGAAATTGCAACCACCACTACTAATGCACAATAAATAAGAATATTACTATTTCAGAATATCTCAACTGTCTTTCACAGCAAACAGCTGTATCTTGCCACAAAACTCCTACATACTTTCCAAGACATCTTCAGTAATTTATCCAAGTCACCTGACTCTTAAGTTAACCTAGCCCAACTCCTTTTCTAATCTTAAACATAAGGAACCTTTAAACACAACTCTGCCTGAAGTTATTCACATCTCAAGATGGTTATCAGAAGATGGGTAGCTCTTTACCACGAGGTTTTGCTATACAAATGCTTCTTGTTTGCAGCACATTGTATCAAGTGGTAACATTTCAGCTGAGCCAACCTTCAGATGTGAAGTCAGTACATGATATTATGCTAGTATCCTGTTCATTTAACAGCTTGGGATAACACACCTGCACAAATATTCTGCAACTGTATTGGACCTGTACTGTGGCAGCAAGGAAATGTTTTCTGGCTTACGGACTGCAAAAAAGGAAAGGAAGGTAGAAGCAAAAGCTTCAGCAGTTTTCAGCTGTGAGTACAAGGAACAAAACCCTGTGCATTACTGATACTGACTGACAGGATAAATGACTGCTCAGTATCTCCTCACTGACAGCTACAAATCTTGTTTTATTAAAAACTGAGCTATTGCACATTGCACTATGAATGTGTTTTCCTACCATCACTTACATGAGTATTTGTACTCAATTTGGGTAATTACATATCTATTTTTTGCTTGAACTAAGCCACTGAATATAATTTTTCAACTGCATGATTCTGTTTGCAAATTCTGTGGGATGGTGATACTCAGCAGGTATTGCTTTTTGGAGCATGAAGTAACAGTGATACTGCCAATGGACTTTTCAAAGATCCATAGTTTGCAGCAGTTTTATACTGCAATATAAATATTCTACAGTGCTCACTGATTGCACCACAGCATTTAACATGTACTAGCCTTACAACATTGTAGCTTACATTTACCTTCTCTGAAAACTCAAGTTCTTTCCAGAAGTGGCCAAAACCAGTGATGAGTGTCTGTACAGGGGCTGGCTGTGCAATCTCTACAAACACATGGGTCTTTGTATGATAAACAGCCACAGCCTCCCCTCTCAACTACTGCTGCAAGTTCTATTGTGAAGTGACTCACTTGTTACTCTGCTTCCCCCAAGCAGGAAAATACAGACTTTAAAAGCTGATCACAATAACCAGTTTCCTAAAAAAACCTCAGGGAGCATACTCCAGAAAGCAGAAAATCCATGTGTAAGCTCCTGGTCCCTCTACTGGCATTCCTTTCCATTTTCAGAATGAAGATGCCCACCAGATTTGCCAGGCAAACTGAGCAAGCTTTGTGGAGTAAACACAATGACCTAGCTAGGTAAGCTTTTTTTTTTCTTTAAAAAAGTTTTAGAAAATTTTAATACAAAGAGACTCAAACAGCACAATTAAACCTTTTGACCAATGTTTCAGTCCTGTTAAACATCTTAAGAATTAGATACTTAAATTACAGTAGCTTAAAAGCTGCTTCATAACAAGTATCTGTTCTCAAGAGCAGAAAGGATATTTCAGTGGGAAAACCAAAACATTAAGACTACTTTATGTTCAAAGAACTTCTCTAACCCACTTATAGAATACTAGATTCCGTGATCCTTTCAGTGGAGGTGATAACCATTAAAAAGGCAGTTTTGATCAGATAATAGAAGTTCACTTAACTAAAGCTTCCAAACTTTTACTGAAATTCAATAAATTACAGAACTTCTAAAGTGTGTGGAAAGATGATGTATCATGTTACAATGTCTTCTTAAGGAGACTGATTACATGAGAGCATCACATCCCTGCTGTGTAAGACAACAGTTAGTGGTTACTAATGCCAAAGTGCATGCAAAGCAGACATCAAACAATGCTGAGTAATCCAGAACATCACATTTTCAAATCTCTCTTGTAAGAGATGTTATCAGGGTTACACTGCCTGGTTAAAGGTTTTCTACTGCATAGCAAGTTCTCACCAGTGAATTCAGGAGATTGGAGAGACTTAGAGCCATCAGTGTGATTTAGTATTTGATGCACCAGGCCCAAAGATGTTTCACTTTCTGAAAAGAAGTTCAAGATTGGTTTTACTTAAACATGGCATTATTACACACTATGAGAACATGAATCAATATGCCCTTGATTATTACTACAACAGCTTTTCATTTCAGCCCAAGAGAACTTAAGCGTGAAACTCCTGATATCAGAACTGCAGAGATGATAAACTAGATATAAGGTCTATAGATGCACTCCCTACTTGGTAGCAGAAGACAGAAAATAAGGATTTTTTTACTAGCCTCTGAATGAAAGCTAGAAAACTTCCTATGCACTTTTGTCTGCCCATTATTCTTAAGATTAGTTTCCACCAAAATGTCACATGCCAGTTAAGGTAGACACAGTTCATTGTGCAATTACAAATGTGACCATGCTTGCATGGGATGCAAAGTGTAACAGTTCCACAAGCTCAGAGATCCTCCACTTTGGAGCAAAGTTTTGCTCCAAGTGAATTGAAACTGAATGAGAAAACCTAGTAAGACTACAAAGTCTTGAATTTTCTGTAAGTTCTCAGGTGTTTTAAAAAGTACTGACTATTCCCCCATCCACAGTCACATTTCCCAGACTAAAGAAGCTTTTCCTTTTCATATTTCCTCCTTTAACTAAGTTTAGGATGGGCTATACACATCTCTTACTCTCAAGGCCATTGCTTTTCAACTACAATCTCAACAGCTCAGCCACAGATGGGCCAAGACTATTAAATTCCAATGATAATTGGAAGTGGCCATTACAAATTTCAGTGTTTTTCATCACCAAGTTTATTCTGTAATCTGAAAGAAGCATTTCAAAAACGGGAAAACAGTAAGAACAGTGTTGAAATATTACAGATACAAGGGTTAAATAAAAACATCTAAACACAGCAAGTGATGGCATGAAAGCCAAAGACAAGTCCTTCCACATTGCTACTAGGTATTGCCACAAGGATCAAGGAGCTTCCTCTTGTTTCTTTCTGGGAAAAGGTTGTCTAAAATCTGGCATAAGGCATAACACCTTAATGACAACATGAAAAAACAATATAGAATCAATCACAGAATGGTTTGTGTTGGAAGGGACCTTGAAGATCTAGTTCCAAAACCTCTGCCATCAGGAAGGACACCTTCCCCCAGAGCATGTTTAAAGCCCCACCCAACCTGGCCTTGAACACTTCCAGGGATGGGGCTTCCACAACTTCTCTGGGCAACTTGTTCCAGTGCCTCACTAACCTCAGAATTCCTTCCAAACATCTTCCTAAGAATTTCTTCTAATCTAAACCTACTTGCTTTCAGTATTATCAATTCCCCCTTATCCTGTCACTACGTGCTCTTGTAGAAAGTCTCTCTGCATCTTTCTTGTAGGCTCCTTTCAGACACTGGAGGGTCCAAACTAGGTCACCTCAAAGCTTTCTCTCCTCCAGGCTGATAAAGTACAGATCCATCAACCAACAGCACATATTTTGCAAACGGAAGCACAGCTCACTACCATGCTAGCTTCCAAAGCATGCAAAACTGCTTTCAAAAAGTAGATTAAGAGGTCCAAAAAAAAGCATGCAAGCTTACTGGGGCAAATGTCATTTCTATGGAATTCCCACAGTAGAAGTTACTGAACAGCAATGCACAGTTGGCATCACATCACCTAAATGTCTAGCCTACAAGAAAATGAGAGGCATTTAACTATATTCTGGATACCCACAGTTTTTCATCTACAGTAACGTCTACAATTCCAAACAGAAAACATGGCAATTTTCAGTAAGGCTTCTTCTCAAAGAGTGATTTCTCAACTCAGTTGAGCAGGCTCTAATTAACTGCCAGCCTCTTAAGCCCTGCCAGCTTTAAGACACTGTTTTCAAAGTGATCCAGCTTCTGGGTGTTGAAGGTAGAACAGAACAGAATGCAAGACTGTTGCCTGTTTTTAGTAGAGGGGAACCAGTGCTCCAATATTTCACTAGTGACAGCTATCTGCTCTGCCTCCTAAACACAAGGCTGCAATGTAATGATACATGTGTGCAGCTTTAAGTGTCTCTAACTTTTATTTATGAGATCCAAGCATTCAAAAATGTGAATGCAACATATTTAATAGAAAATATCCAACAGAGAGCACAGTTTCTAAAGTGAGGCAGGTCAAAGACTGCTATTTGCCTGGCAGAACCAAATCAATCAGCAGGGGACACAAACACTTCAGCTCAACACACATGCCAACTGTACACTGCATCTCTGAAGATCATGACTGAGAAACCTGACATTGCCAGCAATACAGACTCCTTTACTGAAGTAATTCTGATTCTAAACAAGTTAATCATACACAAAAACAATGCTTTATTGCTCTTGCTTCATTTTTAGTGGTGTTCTGAATAGCACGTGTTAAGACCTTTTTATCAGCTCTTCTTGCAAGAGGGGAAAGGATACTTTTTCATAATTCTTCAGTAAGATGAGAAAGAACCACCCTCTACACAAGTGATGCTACTTGGCCACTTGCTCCTGCTGCCAAAGACTAGCCTTCAGCACACCACAAGAGTTCAGGTAACTTGTAAGGGATTTTAAGACACCCTTTCTTGGTTTACAAATCTCAGTGCAACAACTTCCACAGATCTTTAACACTGAGCACTCTGAAAGCCAGTATCAGAAAAAATTGCATTTCTTCAGAATCAAAGGCACTTCAAAATGTTTATAAAATGCCCAGCTCTGGGGAAAGCCCTCTCTGATCTTCAGGATGAAAATCAATGCTCCCTGTAGCCAGAGAACGGTATGCTACAGCACAGCTTTTCTAACATATCCTCTCATTAACAGAAGACCTGAGGTACTATCTCAACTTCATGGCTCTGCTGGCCACAGACCTGAGAAAAATATTTTCACAGCACTTGTTCCATGTCAGCAGCATGTCTGCATCATGCAAGACAGAAAAAGCTCAAGATTTTCTTAGTAGGGAAACAAAAAATCCTCATGTGATGGCACACAATATAACATGGCAACATGACCACTTCTGCTGCTCATTGCAGATTCCCTGGATGAACACCTTAAAAGCAATGCGGCTTGGCTACAACTCACAGCAGCAGCCAAAGGATAATATGACTTTAAAAATGCAGATGTATTAATAATGTGTTTTCTGACAAAAGACAACTGCCACTTCAAAAACCTACAAGGCAAAGAGAAACAAACCTAAAATATCCACACCCACAACAAACTCCCAGCTTTAAAACAACTAAGAAAAAGGAACATGGAAATCCTAAAGGGTTGTTAAGTGGCAATAATAACTACTACAAAAACGTCAGTACAGCTGTTAAGATACCTGAGGTTCTTTACAGTATTTGCTACAGAACGAACAAAGACAGAACTCAGCAGCTGCAGCCCCCCCTGAAAGGCACCTTTGAAGAAGTCAGGCTCATTGAGGACACATGTGAACACCCCTGTGATCTGTATAGACAACATATCCACAGAATCCTTCTAGAAAATGGAAAAAAACCAAAACACCAAAACCACACTGGTACCAAGATGGAGCAGATTATGCTCCTTATCAACACCTACACCTGAACAAATGATCAGCAGTACACCACACACAGAGACTCATATACACTCCAATGCCACAAGAATCACAATTGAGACCATAAATAATTATATGGATACAATCTACCTAGTTATTTTAATAACAAGTGACTATCCAAAGACTCTGGTAACCAATTGAAAGTATATCTATGAATTCACAGTAATTTTTTTTTATTGAACCTTTAATTTCTATATCAAATCCTAGCGAAATTATGAAACTAAACTCCACACTTGTATTTTGAAAGGCTTGGAATACTTAAATGTTTTTTATAGTTACTAAATCATCTCCACAGAATTCAAAGCACAAATGAATGTAATACACCAGGTAGTTACACTGGTATGTATTACTTTCTCACAGGCTTCAATATGCAACCACACAATCAAAACCTTCTATGGGACTCGTCAACATAAATAATTCCATTTAATTCCTAAATAATGTAGATAAATATCTGTATCATCTATTTCAGGGAAAAAGCACTCCAAAAGGATGTGTGTGTGTTTATTTATACAGACACACAGACAGATATGAGCTTTAAACTCCATCAGCCAATTTTTCAAGTCTATGTGATTTTCAAATGTAAAGCACTGCCCATTAATACTTTGCAGTGTCTTTACAGTCTATTCAACACACATTAGTTTTGTTTTCACACTGGTCATCTGGCTACTGTTTATCATAGTTCAGCCTGGCTACCAGGCAGAGAATGCCCTCGTTCAGTTCTGGACTTGGTTTACTGATTCAAACCAGAGAAAGAGCAGAATTTAAATACCAAAAGACACACTAAGATCACAAACGAGAAGAACCATCAGTTTTAGTCCTAGTGCATTTCTAGCAAGAAAAATCATGAAAAAAGTAAGGGCATGGGGACAAGGACCTACTCTAGGACAGCATGGAGAGGAAGCATGAAATAAAGCAGCAAACAAAACTGCTCACTATCTCTAGAAATGCAAGGAGAAAGAATTTTCAGGAAAAATCCTCAAAACATGATACAGAAGGGAAAGCACATAATACAGTGGCAAACAGAAGACTGAAATTATCTGATAGCAGCATAAGTCTTAAATCACTAAAACAATCCACAACTTGCTTAGTTTATTAAGTATACACATCTCTGCCCACTGCACTCCTACACTATCTAGGTTTTCTGACTGATTTCCAAAGCCATAATTCAAAATGGCAAGGAAAATATGATTCTAGAGAGTTCTTACAAAACCATGATGAACTTGCAAGTTTGTTTTTTTTTAAATAAAAAATTACATCACTTTAACCTTCTATAAAAAGATGACATTTACAGTAAATAACTCATGAATTTTGATGAGTTGTTAAGTTCCATTCTAACCATGTAAATACCAGTCTTCCAGTGAGAAGAAGCAAGAGTGATACTATTCAATAGTGTCCCAATTAAAAACCACTACCACATCACATTTTTTCAGAGTCAGATCCTCAAATCTGCAATTAGGTTCTATAAGATGTAATCTGCCACTTGCTGACAAGATATAGAGGTGATCAGTCCAAGAGTTTTGCCAAATATAAGCAGAGGCATCAGTGAGGGTGGGCTGGGTACTTCTTGGCTGGGAAATGGCATTTAAGTTCATTTAAGTTCAAGAATTCATAGCATGCTGGGATTTTAAATGCAAACACTTTACCTTAACATTTCCCATCACTGCCACATCTTGTACTCAAAAAAAAATTTGGTACATAATATTTATATCAACATTTCAATTTATGTATTTTTAATGTCAAAAAATCAAAATATTCAGTCGACTTAAACCCTACACAATACTGTTTTTTCAACTTTTATATTTCTAAAATTGTAATTACATACCACTGTAGTAGCATTTGTATAAATCTCAGATGACGTACACTACTGTTAGCAATAAATGCAAATAAGTTCAATGTAGCAAAAAAAAGATACACATGAAGATGGGCTGTTACCATCAAAATAGACCACAATGTCAAGTACGGATGATCTAATGATATTCTGGATTTTCTGACGTAAGTTTAAAACTTCTAGAAGCAAGTTTGGTAAAATAAACATACCAATATGTGCTGAACCACTGCTACTTTTACTTTGTATAGAGGTACTGCATGTCTGGGTCCCGGGTTGTGCTGTGCCTGTTCGATTTAAACCCCTGTATAATTTCCTACAGGAGAGTTCATCATTGTCACTGTCATGTAGGGATGGTGTCCGAGGCCGAAAATGCCGCCATCTACATGATTTGATATTGACTAGTATCTGACTGAGGTCTTTTGAGAAAGATTTGTCCGAGGTATTTGTTTCTGAGGTATTGGCAAATTGACTGATTGAAGAGTGTTGCGATGAGGAAAGCCTTTCCAAATCCAGATGATGAAATGCATTATCGTAGTCCGAATGCGCTCTGTCTAGTAGCACCCTGAAACCAGGAGAACACCACACAATTAAACAGTGGCAGGAAAATACCAAGAAAGTCATTGGTGTGAAATGTGTGCTTGCAGATGACAAAGGGATAAAAAAAGCTACAAGAAAGTGTTCTAGAACAAGCCAACACACACATACACACTCCCCTGAGACGAGGCATGACCATATGTTATTTCACAGTAAGTGGTACATTTAGGTATATTCTAGCTTCTACTGCCTGAAGAAGAGCTGAGGTACAACATCACATATATATTAAAGACACTTCAAAAACAAAGACCTAGAGAATAACACTGCTTAAGTAAAAAGTGATTCATATGTTCTCAAGTAATTTCCTTTCCAAAGCCTTACTCCCATATATACCAACTATACACCTACAACCATCCCAAAGCAGTAGGGATGCCACATGTTAACTTCCAAATCCCCTTGCAAACACCCCAGTAAGAGCCGTCAGATCACATTCCAATTTTGCTGATTGGCCAAGCTGGCTTACTAATATGTGAAGAGGTGCTAAGTATAAATTTGAAAGGCAAATCACATCCTTACTAATAAAAATTGAATACAGACGTATTATTTTCTTAAAGACATCACATACTTATATACTCAACCATTTATAAATTGTTTTCAGTAAAGATTCTTAAAAGCAAAATGCCTGAAATAAGTAACTATTTTGTATTTTCACAATGTTTGAAATTTAAGTTATCATTTCTAAGCATCTCTCCCCAAATCACCAAATACTGTCTAAACTCTGAAAAGCATTTTTTTTGCAAAATACAATTTTTGCTATCTTGAAATGCTACTATTGGAGGATAGCTATGCAAATAATTTAAAAACAAACCAATCAACTGAAGATATACATGTATTTCCATGTCAAAAAATAAAAGCAATAAAAACCCCCTAGAAGTATTTAAGAAAACGTTACTAAAACAGCTTTCACTATTGCAAAACAAAAATGGAGACATTAGCCAGCTAATCTCCCTGCGATGTCTCTTTTTTTTTATTCTTTGGTTTTGGTTTTTTTTCAGACTTTGCTGTTCTTTGCATCTTACCGATTTAATTTTGCTTTTAAAACCAGCATCAGTTGCACAGCACTTACCTTCCACCACGGCCAACCCGCCTTCGTGCAAACCCAATACACCTCTGGGGTACAGTGAGGGTGGTTAAGCAGTATCTGTAACGCACATCTCCTAATCTTCCCTCCTTAGGGCTACTCCATGGCCAGTTGCCAGGTTGGTCTAAATGAGGCTTAAAATAATTTTAAACAATTAAACACAGGATGTTTTCACACAATGACACTGTCTTACAATGCACAAGGAAATTCTACTTACAGCATAGTACTGACAGCCTGCTTTCCTACGGAAGGCAAAAGGACCATCAGGATCATTTTCTTCCTCAGCCTCCGAAGAACCAGACAAAACCTTCAAAAAGGGAATGGAGTGGTGTATGAGGAAAGGTATTAGAAATTTCCTGAGTTTTACTTCTGCTTTTTCCCAAAGCACAGTACAAAACACTAGAGGTCCTACCTGGGAAAGAGGTTCATCATCTGAGCTAGGAAAATCATACTGATTCAAATCTTTAGCATTAAAGACTGGTAGTGCAGCAGGACTTGTCTGTTGAGGAGTAGCAGCAGCGGACGAAGGTAAGACTTTTGGCTTCTTCTCATACTTTCTTTTGGGTCTAATAACATCAGGTTTATCTTGCTGCAAGAAAAATAAAAGCAGTGTGAAATTACACACAGAAGAAAATTACTTTAAAACAGGAGTTTAAGTAAACTCCCATGTAAGCAAGCGAATGACATGAACTCATCTCTCTACCATGTTCACAGTAAAACATGCAGTCATTTCAGAGTGTCTGGATTTCATTTCCAGTAACTGAAACATTGAACAGACAACGTGGAATCAAGCACTGTTTGCTCAATCTGTGCTAGGTGACTCACTAGCAGTTAAGGTAACAGTACTACTTTGGAGAAGGAGACCAAAATATATATCATGATCTCCATGAGGCACCCTTTTTATTTCCTAGCATTTTTAATTGATAGCCATTTATGCAGTGTCAGGGTATTACTAAGAACTAAGCAATGCTCTGAAGGCAAAAACAGACTTCTCAAAGATACCTATAATCTTGCAGAAGTCTCTAAAAATTAAACACATTTCTCCATACTATGCAAAGTCAAATTTAAGAGTATATCCCAAGCTTCCAAGCTGTGAGACACTGTGCTGATCCAACATCACTGATAAGCAAGTACACACCAGCAATCCCGGGACAATGCTTTACTACCAGTGGAAGAATTCACTGATTCAAGCCACCTTGTCAAATTCAGAACAGCCTCTGGATATTCTTCAGTTACAAGTTGCCTTGCTTTAAAATTCAAATTATACCTCAGCATTTATCCTCTGTTACCTGACCTATTTAACATGCTCAGCTGTTCACACTGTAGCTATGGTTTGTATGGCACAAAATTAAAGCCTGCAGGGAGAAAAGTACTTGTCAGCTGTCTAAATCAAGTAAGATTATTTGATACTTTACTTAAATATAAAACCAAAGATATACAGCAGAGGGAGAATTATCAATGGATCATATTTTAAAAACAAAACAAATTCCAACCCTCCATATTAAATTAACTACATAGCTTAGAACAATACACGAGTTCACATCATTAGTTCTGTCCTTGTACAACGTCTAATGATAAGAAATACAGCTTTGTTCAGGACATCCTAACTTTACGGACAGCAGTAAAGAAAAATGTTTCCATCCTCCTGAATAAGAACACAATTGTATGTGTCCTTCTATCTGTAGTTTGTCTGTACTTCCTTCACTTCTGCCTTGAGGAATGCTGGTAATCTGTTACCCTTGAAACTTCAACAGAACAAAGCCATTTTATTTCACTTGAAGCTTTGTTACCCTATTGCCAGCTCCAAAAAGCTTCCTCCCTCCTCCAATCCTAAAATGGTGTACTTTGTATACTTCACATCACCAACAGTAGCTCGGTTAGTTACTTACTTTAACTTTATACTCTTTCAGTTCCATAGCTTCTTGCTGTTTAAAAGAACTGCTGTTAGTCACAGGAATGATGGGAATAGCATAGGTGGGTTTAAGTGGCTGCCGCTGTGCCATGACTTCAGACATGATCTCTCCACTGTAGTCACCCAAATTATACCTGAAATCAGAGTAAATTTTTTGTTGGAATACAATGTCTATCTGGTAAAAAATTGAGAAACCCAAATTAATGCTTGCAACTTGGGGTAAAGGGATATCCTGTACATCAGCAAGAAGTACAAAAAGTACTATTCCAGAGAAGAAGACTAATAGAAAATTCATTGGAATGAATAATGTTGACAGATAAAGCATCTTCAAAAGGTAATACTGTAAAGACAGGAAGATAAGAGGGTTACCCAACCCCCTTCCTTGGGGACTAATAAGAATCTATCACATTTATCACTCAGAAAGTTTTAAACAGTGAAGCAGAATGCCTTATTCTTGAATCCTCCTGCTTTTGTGTTACAGAGTATTTTCAATAAGTAGATCCATGAAACATTACATTTCAAGTCCTGCGACAAATGCTGAGTTGAAGTGCAGTTCTCTACTCTGAGGGAGGTATTAGAGTCTTTCCTCTACTCAACAGCTTATTTTCTTTAAAAAGCAACTGGAAAAATCTTCATGATTTTTCTCCCCTCTCTTTCTGCTGAAAATGCTCAGGGCTTAAAAGAAGTGCCCTGGCAGAGCCAGTTCAGCTCGTCTCCCTAAAAAGCCAGACTAAAGAGTCAGTTCTGCAGTTTTAAGGCACTGACTCAGCACACTTGCTTTTAAACATGGATACTTAGGCTAGAAAAGTCTATTCAGATTCTAAGTATCAACCAAAAAGACAACTCCACACTGCAATTGTGATCCTCAGTCAACTGCAAAAGTGACACTTGCAACAGCATTTGGCCCACAGCACAGATAATCAACAGGATGGCAAAAGAAGCACCAGCTGCAGATGACTCTCACATGTAATACGGTATGAAATGCTTGTTCTCCTCAAGATGGTATTACACCAATACTTTTTTAGCAAAGAATAGAGATCATGAAGTCAAAGAAGAATGGTAATGATTGAAACTAACCTTAAAAAATAGCTAGGATTTCCTTAATCTACCATCCTTAACACACAATTTCAAATTGCTTTGCTTAAAACCATGATCTCTCAGTATAATATACTGAGTAGATACACTTGAAAGTATCTACATACATCATAAAACAAAGTAGCTTAGTATGAGGATAACCCTCTCATAATAAGCAAACTCCTGAAGTTTTTTTTTTCTCCATAGGCAAATATTATTATGCTATCCTGTAAATGTGAAACAGAATCTGAAATTATTTTTAAAACCTCCTACTGTTTAAATATTTGCAGCAATCCAAATATAAAGCAGTTTCCAAAGCTTTCAGCAACAAATTTTCAATAAGCATTACCTCTTTTCCATAATTTCCAGTGTTAAATGCAGCAACTCTCTCTTGCTTTTTTCCCTCCTTTTTATCATCTCCAGGATGGTTACTGCACGACTGAGATCTCGACGCAGCTTCAGCATTTTCTCGTAAGAAGCTTCATCATTTTTTCGATTCTGTAGATACATAAAATACGTGTTTCCCCCTATTATTTAAGTTAAATAATCTGAATTAAAGTAACTCCTAAGCACTTAGGTATATTAAAATAAAAGGACAAGTCACATTCTAAACCAAAGAGAAGCATATACATGTTATCAATGATACGCAGCTTGCAACACCCTAAGTAGGTTTAACAGTAAATATAGTGAAAATATGAATATAAACTTTTATTTAATAGTGGGACTTAAGCCATTTTATGCTTTTTTCTCTTGCAAATTAAAAGGAGAACATTCAATTTTTTATTACGTTGTAGTACATTGCTAATTTTTTCTTTATATATGAAACTTTTTGACAGAGGGAGAATGAAAAGAGAGAAGAGCTGAGCAAGTCACTGATACACTTACTTTCCGTGTCTGCATCTTTTCTGTTCGTCTTCTAAAAGCAACATAAGGGTCATTTGTGCTGGAACCATCTCGTTTTTCCTGCTTCACTGCTGGGATAAGTGAAGGACCTCGACAATTTTTCCTCTTTTTAATCCAGTACTCATACACTTCTCTGATCAATTCATCATCTTCCTTCAGCAACAGCTTGGCCTCTTGCAGGCTGACTGGCTAAATGTAAAACCCAGCATGTCACTTTGATACAGTAATAGATAGAGTGTGTATTTCAAATTCTTTATTCAAAGTACCGTTGTACCTGCTGACCGCTGCCCTTTTCAAGTCTGTCTATCATCTCCTCAAATTGCAAAGGAGAGATGTCCATCCTTTTCTTCAACTTATTCACAAAGATCTCATCTTCCGAATCCAAGTCATAATCTGGCTGCTCAGCATCCAAACTAAAAGCTAAACGATACAGTGAGAGTTAAAGTTAGTTTTACTACAAAAATGTTTTGTTCTAATAGTGTCCAGAGCGCACACACACTTCTCAAGAGAAAACCAAAATTATTTGTTTGAATGTTGTAACAGTGCTACTTCCACATGAATGTTAACATCAAGGGTTTTTTCTTGAAAAAAAAATTAGCATGTTAAAAATTAGGCATAAAAGTTGACATCTACTTGTTATGGTTTTGTTAACCAATGAAAACATATTAATGATCATACCAGCCAACAGATTACTGCCTCACTGCTTCAGTAAGACATTTTTCAATTCATTAAAATCTTCAAAGCTGCCTAGCATTCTGGACTTTCATGCATTGTCTGACCAGCAGTTCATATTTCAGCCCAAACACACATCAAAGGTACTCCAAGCAAAGCATGTGCAGTATGCTACAATGATCTTAACATATCAATGATTTCTGTGATGTAGATGAGTCAGACTACACTGGCCCAGCATGATCTACCCTATGTAGCAAAGCATCTTCAAATAGAAGTAATGCCTTGCAGAATGCAAACAACTGTTTTCCACAGTATCCTACAAAAAACCATGTCACTTTGCATTTGAAACATGACTCTCTAGTACTCATGCCTCATTCAAACTGCTGTGGTTGGTAAGAAACAAATTTCCTTCCAAGTGCACACATGAAAACACACATCTATTTTTAATAAACAAGTAGGTAGAATACACTGCAGCTTAAGATTCACAATTCCAGCTGTTAGAACAGCTGGATAAGGAAAATAAGAATGAAAAGTATAACCTTAATATACTAGTAAGAATAAAGAACTTTTTTACAATGAGGGTGATGAAACACTAGAACAGGTTGCCCAAAAACTGGTGGATGCCATACCTGGGAACATTCACAGTCAGGTTGGACCAGGCTCTGAGCAACTTGATAGAGTTGAACCCCCCCCTCACTGAAGGGAGCTTGGGCCTAAGATGATCTTTAAAGATCCCTTCCAACCCACACTATTCTACTATTTAAATATTTTAAGCCACTACTGAGGCTCAGAATGACACAGAAGTCTAGCATTTAACTAAAGTAAGGTATGAGATATGTTTACATAGCACAGATACTACATTTTAAATTCTGCTCATTACACCATACAACAGAATTCTGCAACAGACTGTATTTTTCATAGCTTTTTCCAAAGTTATCTAAAGTAATGTGATGCTCACATGAAGGGTCATATCCATAGCAAATAGCTGCTATCTTCCAACAAAAACAAAACCACAACAAATTTGCAAGTCATCAGTGATATCAAACCCAATCTGCTTTTAGATGTAGAATACTTGCAGCAGGCATGGGCAAATAATTCTACTGCTATTGTCATTTCTGGTTGGTTTTCCAATCCACTCTGCTGCCATTTTATCCTGCTGATGCTTCAGGGACAAGTATTATGTTTCTTAGCTATGCATTACGAATTTTTCTCTTTAAGTAGATTTGTGTCTGTGCTTGCTAACAAATCTCAATTTCCCTCCAAACTGTTACTACTGAACAAGAATTAAACATACTTCTTTTAGCAAGCGGTATTTTTCAACATGCTGAAAAAATTAATTCTCAGCAGTCAGTCTAGATGGGAGCTCAACAGAAATTTATGAATAATGACTTAACTACTAGCAAAATTAAATTCTCACAGAATCACTGGGTTGGAAGAGACCCTCAAGATCATCGAGTCCAAGCTATGCCCTTATACCTCAACTAAACCACCACATCCAATCTTTTTTTAGTCACATCCAGGAATGGTGATGCCACCTCCTCCCCGGGCAGACCATTCTGGGACTTCATCACTCTTTCCATAAAAAACTTTTTCCTGATATCCAACCTGTACAGCTTAAGACTGTGTCCCCTCCTTCTGTCAGCGCTGCCTGGAGAAAGTAGACTCAATGTAGACTTCAATGAATGAGTTACTTTACTTACGCTGTATGTGAATCAGCTGCTTTGGCATTTTAAATTCTCCAGGATATATGGATTCATAGTATGCAATATTACTTTCTGCTTCTGGAACCGGTATAACCATGTTATCCCTCTTCTCTCCATAGACTTGTTGCGCTGAGATAGCCCGCTGCAAATGATGTTCCTATAAATAAAAAAGTGAAATGAAAACCTGAGAAAATATTTCGAGGACTCGGCCTTGCTAAGGTTGAAGGGTTTCTCTGCAAGTGCTCTCCGCAAAGCCCTGAGCTGAAGTGCGCTGCCCAGGCCGGAGGGCAGATGGCGCTGTCCCCTCGCACACCCCCCTGACATCCCGCAGCTTCCCAACTCCTCCGGTCCCGCCGCCGCTCCGCGCACACCGAGACACGCAAACCCCCATTTACACGTTTCTGGAGCCACTTAAGATTGATTAGACATACAGATCACAAGTAGTTGCAGACAAATATTAACCCCAGCACTATTCTGTACTTGCCTCAGCCATTTACTTCCAGTAATGTCAGAAAACCACACAGGAGGCATTGTCATCATTGCCAACGAACAGCAACAATTTTTACCTAGTGAATGATTCCTGAAGACGTTCTTATTTCTTGTAATGCTTCCAATTATCCTTCCTTTCCTTCTCCTAAGCCACCAAAAAACAGTAAAAATGCAATCCATTCTCCCTGTAGTTCTGTCAAGGCAGTGAGTAATATCAGCAGGGCTCACAGTTACTAACAGAAACCCACACAGCCAGATGTGTGCATGTCTAAGTGGTTTCCTGACAATCTAACAAGGTATTTTTTTCCTTATTAGCAGTACTGCTTTCTTAAGTTCCTATTCTGTTCCTCCCAGGTGCTCAGTAAACCAGTGCTACAATAGTTATGCCAATACATCTCTCAGTGAGATGCTATAAACCAGATTATTGAAATACTCGAAAGCAGGAACTGCAGCAAAAGGGTAGCAGTGATAGTTGGTTTTAACATTGAATGGATGATGTTCATCCACATGATCTTATATCTTTGGATGACTTCAATTTAATTACTTTGTACAATAAGGGCAATTAAGATCTTCTGTCTAAACTTTAAAAAAAGATAAATAATCAAGTAGATTATAAAACAGGCTTTATTGTAAATTGCAAAGTTGACACAGCCTGAAATTCAACTGTGTTCTACTCATAATTCTGCTAAAACAATTCACAGGATTCTCCACACAAGCTGCAAACATTATTTCACATCTGTCCCCTGGTTAAAAAGCTTCTTCACAGAAAGAGACTAATCATGAGAATAACACATAACAGAGTTGCAAGTAGAATTCAGTGCACTGGTTTTGACCTACAGCATCTGGTAAATCCAGACACACGTGTCACCTAGAAGGTGTGGCAGCAGTCTTTCCTGGATATGGACAAAGTAATTTATTTTCTACCTTTTACTGAACTACTGCTGTCAGATCTCAAGTTTTTGTAAATTGTAATAATTCTTCAGGATTACACAGCTACAACTTGTTGCCTAACAGAGAACTAAGCTTTATCTTCATATAGCCCAGTAGGATTCTGCATCAAATGTGTAATAGTTGCCAATATTCTTTTAGTTAAGCAAACACTTACTAGTTTTATAATAATATTATGGGTTCCTGGTGTATTTATCCCAGTTTGTGTTTCTAAACACCAAAAAAAAAGCTTTATTTCAGAGAAGAAAAGGATGTCAAACACTAAATCAGAATCCTAATTTCTCTGATCAACCTCTGTTATGGACACAACTACTAACTTCCAGTACCCTATACATTTTTACTAACAGGTTTAAGTTATCTGTATTTAAAGCAATCTTAACAGCATTCTTAAAATGGAAGCACAAATCATGGTTTTGCTTTTCATCCCAATTACAAAAATACTCATTATGTGTGCAGAGTCTTAGAGCCACATATTATGAAAAGCAGCTGGATAAAATTTCCCCCACTGAAAAAAGTTAACCTGCTGTTCATATCGATTTCAATTCACCTCAAGAGACACTCCACTACAAAGAAGAAACTAAGCAGACAAAGCAACTTCTCCTTACACCTCCATGCATCCCAGTTTTCACTTATTTGGACAAACCCACAAGAGCAACTTTGCACCCAGTTTCAGTATCTCACCTGGTGGCTCAGCACACCTCTATCTTGGTAATTGAAGTGGCCCAATGCCAGTGTACTCACTAGAATTATTTACTCATTTTCTGCTGTGAAATAAGGATTAGGAGAAGGGCAAAAGCAGGCTGAAAACTTCAAAGAGTATAAAGAAAACTTTATTAACAGAACTGAAAGAAGAACAATAGGAATCAGAATACACCTTCAGAACACTTCTCCCCCTAACTCTTCTCTCCTTTCCCACTGATAATGTAAAGAGACAGTATTTGGTATTTTTAGTCAGTTTATCACTTCTAAAATAATCTTTCTTCAGTTCACTTAGGGAGAGGAGTCTCTCCTTGCCACACCATGAAGACTTTTTCATAAGAAACAACTCTCTTCTGGTTCTAATCTTCACGAATAGCAGCTGCCCGGAAATCTGCAATTGTGAAGTCCCTCCCATGGTTTGGTAGTCTTCCCACAACTACCATCATGGGTGATCCCAGCTTACTGGGGTGCAATTTTAAGGATGAGCTGTTCTAGTATAGAAACAAAAGTTCTCTTCTTTTATCTCTGGGAACAGAGGTTTTCCTCTTCCATCCTTGGGACAAGGCTTCTCATCTCTCTCTGTTCACGCTTCTCATCGGATCACAGCTACTTCAACATCTGCTTGCTTCAACACTGGTGCCTCTGCTCATGGCTGTGGTTAGAATGTTACATCCCCTCAATACATTCCATGAGTTACAGGGAAAAAATTAAAAAAGTCTGATGTATCAATTACATCTGCACCATTGCCTCACCAGAGAATTTCAGCCCAAGAATAAGGCATCTCCTCATTCTCCTCCCATCTGGAATTTGACTCCTCCACTGACCTTGGTGTCTCCATATTGCTTTCTTTATGTGTCTTCACCCTTTCCTTATCTCTAACCCGAGAGAGGATTGATTGCAAGTTTCATCTGCGTACTGAAAAAGTTAATCTTGCCCAGGCCTGCGGATGGCCATGTGATCTCTGCCGGGCCGCACCACTCTGGCTTCGCGGCTTTTTTCCAGCCCCTGCCACTGTCAATTCCAATCGCAGGGCTGCTTCCTGTGTGGGACTGCAGGGTCGCCTCTGTTCTCAGCCGGATGATTTTTCCGTGGCGCTGGCAGGATGCTCGGCGGCTGACGGCCGAACGGAGCCTGTCTCGGCTCCGCCCAAAGCCGAGCCGGAGGCGGCGGGGCCCGCCGGCCGCGGTTAACCGAGCGGCGGCAGAACGCCAGCCAAGCCGCGGGCCCAGCGGCAGAGCGGGGCCTGGCCCGGCCAGCGGACGGTACCTGTTCAACGCCGGAAGCAAGAGAGTTTCCCCGGGGGTTGTTCCTTTTAAAACGTGATTTCACAGAGGCACGTTCAGCTTTCTTAAGTGGTTTAGCAGGGTGTCAGTACTCAAAACTAGCCAGCTGATTGGTTCTGTTTGGGCCGGAGGAAGCTGTTAGCAGTCCTCACAGAGAATCACTTCCGTTACTGATGGATTTTCTCTTTAACTAAAAACCGAGCTATGTTAAACCACGACAGTAATACATATAAATCAGGTACAATTCGTAACTCTGAAAGCAGTAATTTTTAACAAGAAAGCATGTTAAATATCTACTATTAAATAACACACTATAGCTTACAGTTTCTATTCAGTCATTCTCCAGTGTGATTGCACAGCTGATTACTCCACCCAGATCCATAGCTTTCCTTTTAAAAATGCAGTAGTTCCCTCAATTTGCCAGAATGATTTAAAATTCAAATCCTAATCAAACTCTCTGGCTGCTCTTCATGATACAGGAAGACACAGCATGTAGATACCGTAGTCCCAGTCATTCCTGAAAACACCACCTGACATTTAAGGACAGACCACCTAGAAAAATCAACAAATGTTTTCATTTTGTCTGTCCATCTATTTCTAGATAGTTTCCCAAGCAGATTTATTTCTACTACACAACTGCTTCCATTCACTGCATAACAGAAACATCAAAAAGACTTCTTTACACCACTATCCATTAGGTCCTGTGCCCTGCCACAAAAAGGTTTAACTGGGTTAACTGGGGTTTGTTTTTGAAAACCTCTTATTAGGTATTCACAGAGATTAGTATCTTCCAGGTTATCACCAGGGCCAGATAATTTACATTATCCATATTTCTCCAGGAACTGTGGGTAAGGTAACTTGTTTGTAACCCTCTAGCTTCCACTTTTTCAACAGTCTGTTGATTGTTATGAGGTTTTGGGTTGAGATTTTTGAAGTGATTTTATGTTTTGGGGTGTTGTGGGTTTTTCTTTTTTTTTTTAAGAAAAGCACAGTTTAGTGCCTTTTCTCTTCCTCCTCAAACATCATCTGCCCCCCTCAAATAGCTGTAAAAAAGTTCTTAGGTAGCTGTAAAATTATTCCAGACTGTTTATTTAAATTCCTTGCACGAATTTTAGTTGGGTTAGTCAAGCTGAAAGGCTATAATTTGTCATGTTAAAATGAAACTTATCTAACAGCCACCACCAGAAGGTTCAGTCTTGTGCTCCTTCCTCTCATCCTCCATACTACCACAGCCATATGTCAGAGTGAATCTATGATGACAGCTTAGGGCATCAAATCCACAAAAAGGCCATCACTGTTCTGTTATTTCCCCTGAAAACAATTAGAAACAATTAGTCGTCTCAAAAATTGGCTCCTTGAACTGCCAGGGTGCATGGATGCAAAGCAGTGGGGAAATGCAGAAGAGAAAAAGATGATTCCCTTTAGCCATTACACTGGCTTAACTGCTTCACTAAATTTAAAAAGACTTTTAAAAATGAATCTCAAGGACAAAACCCCTCCCACTAAGACTAATGAAACATTTCAACCGTTTCAGTATCAAGTACAATCAAGAAGAACTTCCTCTTACTACAAACATTCACAGAACATTCTCATCTTATTCTACACCTTCATTCCTACACGGATCTCAACTTGTTCCTACTTTCAAGATATACCTTTCACGTAAATACTAATTTTTCATGTATTATTTTTTCCTATTAATGAGTTTCCACTTTGAATGTAGTCATGTTTCTTTCTAAATGTACCCTTCTGACTGAAACAACATTGAAATACCTGTGCTGGTTTTACAAAGACACTCAGCCTGACCTGCTTAACAGCACAACAGGTTGCTTTGGAATTTCTTCCCTTTCTATTCCAGCCTCCTTTCCTTGGATCTTTCACACATACCATTTCACAACATATACTTATTAAAGGTAGTTTATTCTCCCTGCAACTGCTTTGCACTATTACATTTAACTATTTTCAACCTATTAGTTGTGCTTATATCCAGAAAACCTTTCAGTTGCTTTCTCTGCCTGACATACAATGCTATTGTAATTATAACTTTAGGAGGGCTGTAATACTAATTTGATCTGGTCATTTAAGAACAATGGTACTGTTCCTCAAACTTCATTCCTTTTACATTTTACTAATGCTCCAAATTTTAGTTATAAGTTAATTAAAGAGTTCATACAAGAAAACCCTAAAAATCTGCTCACTCTTCCCAGCCCCCAAGATAGTTTTCCATCAGGTTAGCATCCTATTGCCTCAGCATGTGGTCTGACAATCCCACCAAAAAAGGGATGCAGTGGGAGCACCGAGCTCAGAGGGTGTCTCCGGAACGGAGCAGCTCATCGCTTTTTCAGCCAGAAACGAACAGAGGGACAGGCACTGATCTCTCTTCTCTGGTGACAAGCGACAGGACCTGAGGAACAGCTAGAAGCTGTGTCAAGAGAGGTGTAGCTTGGATATTAGAAAAAGGTTCTTCACCCAAAACAGACTCCCCAAGGAAGTGGGCACAGCACCAGCCTGACAGAGGTCAGGAAGCATTTGGACAATACTCCTGGCCACATGGTGTGACTACTGGGCTTGTGCTGTGCAGGGTCAGGAGCTGGACTTGATGATCCTTGTGGGTCCCTTCCAACCCTGGATAGTCCACGATTCTATGAACTGCACCTTATTCTCCACACTATATTCCTGTCCAGAAAACTATTTGGACAGTAAAGCACCAATACTTACCAGATTACACAACTGGTTGTTTGAATAACCAAAACCTTGATAACCACTTTCCTTCCTTAGTTTTCCTCTAATTAATTAAGAGAGTCTACAGGAACAGCCCATCAAAATAGCAACTCTTTTTCTGACTATGTAGAATGTAACAAAGTATGATGCTATTTCGTAAGCAAAATTATGTATTGGTATTATTTGTCATTCTGTGGTCTTCCCTCCTATTAATTTTAGGATAGTGAGTACTCTGTACCCACCCTCTGTACCCACTCTTGCTGCACACTATTATCACTATACATGCTCCAAAACATCAGAGTGAAAGGACAATCTAAAGCAAGTTGATAGCAACAAAGAATGAGGGAAACCAAAACACAGCAGAGCAGCTCTCATTACAGCCTGAAGGAACTGGAACTTGCAGTGAGTGCTGCTTTGTGGTGGAGCAGTAGGACCTCTCTCAAATGATAATGCAAGGATATAAGGCTAATTCTTTGTCACAGGTTCAGTATTTGCATGTTTGATGCATTCCTAGCACAGTATATTCAAAAAATCTGAATTACAATAATTAGAACACAAAAGAATGGATACTGTGACTGTGGCTCAACCTGACTACCAGCAGGCACTGCTGCCTGCAAGCAGAGACAAGCAGAAGCACAGCAACTGAGAGCAAGCAGTATTTGCCGCCTTCGCATTTTGGTAATACTTCTTAAATTTTTGGCAACATGACTGTGGGATTTTAATTTAGTTACAGTTTCTAAAAAACTGGCACTTAAAGAGAGCACAGAAGTTCTTTGACAATATATCTATTCTGCAGTACACTCTGGAGACCATAATTCAAGTAAGATAACCAGTGCACAAGGCATTAAAAGACTAAGTGACATCACCTGTCATTACAGTTGAACAAACCAAAGGGTCAGAATGCATATTATCCTTAAAAAAAAAAAAGTGAAAAAATGTTACTGCAGTAGCAATGAGTGCATCTTCTCAAGAAATAAAGGAAAAAATCCACTTTTTTGTAATTTGATTGTTGTTTTCTCAAATAATTCCTCCAATTATTTCAGAGCTCTTAGAAATGATAATTTAAGGCACATTTGCTTATGGAAATTTCCAAAAGAGGCAGCTCTTAAGTCCAGTGTGCAGAACAGAATCTCCCAATCCTCTGAGCCCACCCTAAGCAAGGAACTGGTGTCTGCTGGGGGAAGCAAAGGGTAGGGTGGACAAGTACCAAGTTTTTTAAAGTACTGGTACTTCTAAAAAGCACACAGGACTGAGGTCAAGCCAGTGCAGACCAGAATCACCTTTTTGCCTCTGAAACAAAACCTATACAAAAACACACCATAACTGATTGTGTTGTTCATTACCAGGAAATAAGGCAAACCCATCTACTGGTCTCTGCAGAACTGCTGATTTACATCAGTATCACTGGGCAAAATCCTCTCATATCCACCCCAGACAAAATTGCTTTCCCAAGGCTACCACTTCACAGCACTGGCAATGTTTAAGGTGTAAGAACTGAAAGGGATACCAGTTGTCTAAGAAGCATTAGGTTCACAACAGTTACACTGAAACAGATTACAGCTGACACACAATCAAGGCCATACAAACTCACAGACCTGTCTTTTTAATACAGATTTTACCTCCTTACAGCTTATGGTCCAAAAAAACCTCTAAATACACAGCAACAGAATTGCAGCTCATTTGAAACACAAACACATTACTCTATAACAAAGATCAAATAAGAAAGCATTATGAACTGAAAAAATCAGAAGCTGTTCATCATGTCATCAAGAGGTTGTAAACTGGTACACGAGCAACCCGATTTCAGGCTTACAAGGTAAAGATTTTTGGCTTCTAAATTCAGAGATGAAGGTTCTCACATCAGCAATATTCACTGGTAGAAGGGCACAGGAGGAAAAAACAGCAAAGTTGCTCAGAGACCCTGCTGCAGCCCAAGACCTCTCCAGCCAACTCACTCCAAAACACATAGTAGGGACTGCTGAAGCATTTCTATGACCTACTGCACACAAGTCACTCTACAACCTCCACCTTTGCTTGTTCAGTGACCTATAGAATATGTACCCTGTCTCTCAGCCATATAGGGATCTCAGTAACCTGCATGATCAGGGAAGACAGCCTCTTGGAAGCCTGATGGTCAAGTTAACTAGAGAAAACATGTCTACAGATTCAATCCAATAAATCTGTCCACAAAGAAGAAAGGAAAGAATGAAACACCCAAACTGGCTCATTCTTTTCACCTTCTCCTCCTGTTAGCAGATCTTAGCTGTCCTGTAACTTACTAATCAGACACAATTTATATCCAAGAATGGGAAGAACATGAAGAATAATATCAGAGAATTATGTGCAATACAAAGATACCTGTATTTTTTTAATGCAATGCCTTATTCCATAATCACATAATCCCTTCTCCCTTCCTAGAACCAGTTCAGGCACTGGAAATATGTTTCTGTGGGACTCAGGGGCAGTTAAATGCCACCATAATAGAGAGAGCTCACCCAGGGACAGTCAAGCACCAGCAATGTGCAGAATGTATAGAACACAGAGCCAGAACACAGAAGCCATCTTAGATGAACGTGAACTATTCAGAGATAATTCCTCTGTATCACTCTTACCTTCAGGGCAGAAAGTGGCTCTAGTGGCTTCTAATATGACTGAAAGCAAAAATGCTCAGTTGTTCCTGAACAGCAGCTCCACAGGTTATTACAGAAGCACTTATCACAGTAACACATCAGGCATTTCTGCCTTTAGTTTCTCACACACAGAGTCACACCTAAGAAACAAAGACATTCTGACAAGTTTATTGCAGCACTTCTTCCTAAACAACCGCTGCTGAAAAGTTCCAAACCTGACTGAAGTCATACTGATGAGGGCAATCTGAGCCTGCCTTGCAATGCACAGAAGTCTTCAATGCATATTTTGGCACAAGATCAGTCCCTGAGTTACACCGATCCTTGACTGAGACCCAGAACCCAACTCCTGAATAACAGCTGATGGATCTAGCTTTTGATAATGGCAATGCAATAGTTTTGTTGGTAAGCATAACTGCAGCTCTGACCCTCTTGAATTCAGTACATGAATGTCATGTAAGTGACATTTAATAGTTTAAATCTGGTCACAAGAAGCACACATGATTAAAACAGGACAAAAATGGTGGGTTAGCAAAGCAGCCTTCCTTTCTCCACCTGTAAAGGAAGACAGCAGATCACTGTCACCCCTCATCTGGCCCACAAGCAATTGTAGCCCTCCTTCTATTATTACTCTTCTATTTCTACTTCTATTATGACCCTCAGTATATATGGACACATGGTGAACACCTTCTTGTATCAACTGAGGCTGCCTGCAGATTCACCCAAACCACACGGCTTTGGATCTTCCCTTCTGCCAAGATCTCTCACTGCTTGAATTATTCTGTGCAGCAGAGAAAATGTTTTCTTGTTGTTACAGCAGAGCCTAGAGCTGTCCCTTCATGGAGGAAAAACTGTGGAGGTCACTACTGTTTATCAACAAATGTCAGTCTCTTGAGTAGTCAGCAAAGAAGGATTCTACTGTAATCAGTGTAATAATTAGATCTCTGCTAGAAATGCCAACTTAAAATAGTTGCATAGGTTTAAATAGTGAAAATGGAATCTAATTTACTTAAAAATGTACAGGTTTTTAATTAACAAAGTATCAAAAAACCCTAGGTAATTATTAGACTTTTCTCTAGAACACTGGTCAGAAAAGAGATCAGCCACACCACCTTGTGCACTGTAATAGACTACTCTCCCCTTTTTCAAATCAGACATTTCTAAGAGGACGGGAAGTCTGTCCTTTCATTGGAAGAAATCTTGCTTCTGTATTTGTGGACTCCCAGCAGCAAATGACTTACAACTTACAGGAAATTTTCACCTGCTATTCTTGTTCTGTGAATGGTGGTAGACAGGTGAAGGGCACACAAGGACATTTGACCCAGAAATCTAACATTAATAATAGAGCTCACGACAACACTAGAAGAAATGGAGAGTGATTTGTTATCCTATTACTGGAAGACTGAAATTGGTTTCACGTTTAAAATTACTGTGCAAAACAGACAGGCAAAGATGAAAAAATGAATGAGACTGGCACCTCAAAACATGCCAGAGAGGATAAGATACACAACCCAGGAACCCTAGGAATCAGGAAAATTCAAGTATTTAACACATACGTTAATTATGCAGCATAGCACAAACATCATTTAGCACCTCTGTCTTTCCAGGCAGAGGTCCCATTCAGGCCACCTAAAAAGACTTGAAAGACTTGTGTGTCCTGCCCAATTGCCACTGCACAACATACATTCAGCAGCACAGGCCTTGGAACCAATTTGCATTATTTAGGTTAGGAACGGCAGAGGATTAAAAGGGGCAGAAGGCACTAAACCATCTCCTCAGTGTTAGTAATGGCCACGCCCATCCATTCTTCTGTAATCACTTTGGCTCTCATGAACTCCTCAGCCTAGGCAGCCTTGTAACCCCCGGAGAAAAGGAAAGTTACTCTTAGTCGAGTCTTCTCCTGAGCTGAATCAGTTCACAGGTAGTGCAAAGACCAGGACCAACTCAAGGAAAACACTGGAACCTGCCTCTTCTCACTACAAACATTAAACCAGCTCAGCTCATCTCACACAACCTTGCCACACCAGACTTAACCACAAACTTGTCCAAGAGCCCCATCCTTACTGCTGTTCCAGCTCATTTGAGACTGCAATGAATGAAAACTATTGCAGTCATCTGTAGTAAACAAAGTCATTTTCGCTTAAATAAAGGATTCGAAAGAGCACATTAAGATGTTTTTCACGTATTATGTAAATACATGTCCAGGGCATGACCTCCACACTGAAATCAGACTGTAAAACAAAGTGAACTGAGATTTTATACAGTTCACAAGAATATAGCTTTCAGGATATAGTCTACAACTGAATGAGAACAGCTCTTGTATTTTAACCATTCCACAGTTTTCAGCTATTATGCCATTTAGAACAGCCTAAATAAAGCTTTATAGCAAAATTACTCTTGCCTCATATGGACTATGGAAGTGGAACTTCAAGATCATTTCATCAGTTGGATAATTTTGCACGGCAAAGCTTACACCTAGATTCCAGCATTTTTATTAGTTATGGGAGTGGATACTATTTTTAAAGGTGTTCAGCACTGATAAAAGAGCAGAGCCACCTAAATAACAAGCAACATGGTAACCCAACCTTGCCACAAACAAGTTTCTCTTCTGTTTCACTATTCTTCCATGTGCAAGGAACCCTTGCAACAAGGTTGCATTCCAACACAGACACGAGCCTCAACTGCTCAAATCAACACCGAATACTATACACAGCACTGGGTGAAGTTAAAGGCTAAGCTAGGAATCTACATTTCAACAGACAGCAGAATTCAAAAGAAGTCAACTCAGCTGAGTGAAATATTTTACATTTCTCTCGAAGTTTTTTACATAAACTATGAAAACCAGTATGCCTATCACTGCTTCCACAGGCTTTGTTCTTCAGACCAGGTTTTCAAATGACCCTCATTAAACCAACCTTCTTCTCCCTTTGCTGTTCAGACACCCCTCAGTCTGGATCCACCAATGAACCTGGCAGCAGTACACAGTCCAATCAAGATGGGTAAGCCAAACAAAGCCAGAGGAGTCTGAGCAGCACCCCTGCCTTCCCAGCACCTAGTCTACCAACATTTCCTTTTCACACGCCACACATCACAAACTGCAAAAATCAACAGTTTCCCAGATCTACACATGATCAAAGACTCTGAAGAAAAACACAAGGACAGGATTTAGTTGGTTTGGGGTTTTTCTTAGAAGTATTAAAAACAGATCTTGAAAACTTTACCCACTTAGAGCTACTATTTTCCCCCTCAGAATTTGAAGACTCTAAAACTCAACATTACCTACACCTTGACTGTCATATCTCTGAACAGCAAATTGCAAAACTACCCAAGGACTTCACATAAATGTCCACTCTGGTTGACTGGGACAGCCTAAATGCCAGGCCTCAATCAGTGAGCAAACTCTTCACAGAATGCAGAAACATTTTTGGACACTAACTGCAAGACAAGTGTGCATTTTAGCAGAGTATCACTTTGCCTAGCACAATATCAAAAAGGAGCCCATGGGCATCATTACCAAGGAGAGTAAAAAAAAAAAAAATGCAAAACCCACAGCCATACTCTCTTAGCCACAAGGTATTGGAAGCTGGGAATCTCATTTTAGTCTGTGTTTAGCAGTCCAATAATTTCTTTTCTCTGTGAACTTTTTAGGTCAGTATGCTCTATTCAACTTTAATGTTAAAGAGGCTTGGAAGAAATTCAATACATTTCCATCTTTATATTTGGTTCATTTACCTTTCCCTTAAACCAAAAATAGCAATTAAAAAAAATAATAATCTGTGAGTGAATAGGGTTTACACAGGATCTCGAACACACAAAACTACACCAGCTGTACCTCCCCTTAGACTGCTTCATTTACAACATGCCTGTCAGGCTTAACTACCTCTTCTGTAAAGTACAGTTTCATTACCTCAAGCAGTCATTCACATTAAAAAGTAATAGAATTTAATTGGTGTTTCTACTGAACATTATACAATAACATGGGACAGAAAAACATTAAAACCATTAACAAGAAAACCAAGTATCAACATTCATTGAAGTTCATTCATCCATGAGTGGAGGCTCAGCATCTCATGTCACATAAACAATCCAAGCACCTTTTAAGAAGCCAAATGCGCATTCCACATAAAAAGCCCATATGTAACAGTTGCATTTAAAAAATTGCAAGTAAAGAAACTTCCAGAGCATTGTCTTAAACTATCAGGCTATTTATGATTTCAAAAATAAACCTTTTTAACATGTAACATTTTCTTCCCCATAGCACTGATGTGCTATGGGGAAGAAAATGTCTGGACAAAAAGCATACTGTGCACCACAGCCATGACTAAAAGCTAATCTGTTAAACCCTTTTGCAGACTTCACAGTATCTTCATTTAAGTACTTTACTCCTCTGTGTATCACACACTGGAAATAAATTGCTATATAGTGCTGAGCAGAAATGTGAGCTACATAAGCACACAGAGGACGGCAGAGTACACCTAACCTTGTCTTTGAATAACTGTCAGTGCCAATGGTATAAAAATTCCCATCTCATACTTCTCCAAATTACAATTCTTGTTAAAAGAAAAAAAAAGCACTGCAGTTTGTAACTTAGTAAAAGGAGCTTTGTAATGATAAAGACGTTTGAGAAAACTGAAGAGCCCACCAAGTACAAACACCAGCAGAGATACAATTTTTTACTACAAAACTCATCTAGTAAAGAAGAAACTTGCTTAGCAATTACTTAGAAGTGTTCTAGCCAATTAAATTTTGTACATTCATGAAAATGCAAGTAAAACCTACACATACTTTTCAACTAAACAATCTGAGCTTCTGTATTTGCAACACCCACAGATCACTGTTTCAGGTCTGATGCCACAAAGGTGGGAAGGTGCTTCTCCAACAGTGCAATACTGACTTAAAACAGACTTTCCAATCAATCTATGTATTTCCTGCTATAGATGTCAGTCTTCAGTTCGTAAATCTGCATGTGTACACACTTTGCTTGACTTAGAATAAACATTGCTGCATCTCAATGCAAAGCTGCTACCTAGAGCAGAGGTCTGCATGAGGCTGAAAAGCTTAGACAAAATACCAGCTTAAAAGTTTCCTGATCAGTAATGTACGTTTTGAATGATGAACTCCTATGAGTCAGACACCAGCTATTCACTGTGCTTTCTAACCCCAAATTTAGATTGCCTTTAAAAATGCAAGACAGACTAGCATTTTAAATTCATGACCTTCTACCTGCAACTATGATCAAACCCGTTTTCAAGGTATAAACACAGCAAACAAAGTAACATAGTAAAGTCATACACAGGAGGTAGGAAAGAAAGAAGAACAGAAGTGAATGGGAAAGGTTTCCTCTAAGGACAAGCATTTCCTTAATACTTGTAAGCTCAATGTATTTTAAGTGACATTGTTATTCTCTCCATGCACCCAGTGAGAACGAAGTGTCTGAGCAGGATAAAACAGGACTGCCCAATGTCATGTACAAGGAGAGGCAGACAAATCCCACTGTTCCAGTCCCATCACAGAGGCCTGCTTTTCCACCGTGTGCCCCTGCTCAATGGGCCACTCCTGGCTGCATAGGAGTCAGGTTACAGTGGTATGAACAGCCATAATTTGATGTGTCTACACAAGATATAGAAAGGTGTCCACAAAAATATATAAACATATTAAGCACAACAGGCACATTAGAGATTGCTTTGAGCCCTTCTCAGAGCCTGAAAATACAGGCCATGTATCAGCAGAGAAACACAGAGGACTCCAGGAAATATCCTTATGCCGGACATGGTGCCGGTCTCTCTCACCACCTGGTGCCATGCAAATTACCAGGGGCTGTGAGGAACTCCTACTTGTCATTGATTCATTACATCCCTTCTGTGCAAGGACTATTTTAGCTACATTACCGTTAATGAGTATATTGATGAAGTATTATTTAGCACATTGTGTTTTGAAAAATATCAACTTGATGCTGCATACATTCCCAGAGAATAAAATTCAGAGCTATCTAATGTAATACTTTTGCATTATCAACTGCAGCTACAGTTTCATAGCACTTACCACATTAAATGGCTTGATTCAGCTTACAGTAACTGCAAGCCAAAGTAAGCTGAGGTTCCCTCAATCCCTGGAAGGGATACTGTTACCAAAAGCTGAGTCAGGACCTCAAGTCCCAGTTCCACCTGTGCAGACATGCCATCTGCTGAAGTGGTGGGCTTACTTCCTTCAAACTCTCAGCAATAAATCCTAGCTAACATTCTTAGATAATGTAAATGCACAATTCATATTTAACAAACATGCAAGAGCAAAGTGTTGAAACAAGAGTTAACTTCTCAGCCAGTACTTAACCCTAAGAACTTCTGAAGAGAAATTACACCACAGCCTAAATCGTCCACACTCACTCTCCTTGGTAATGGTGGGAATAAGCCATAAAACAAAACAAACATCCAGCCAGTATAAACACAGACGTGAACTCCACATACACACCTGACCACAGTGCAAAACAATCGGGGGTAAGACACTCTCCCCAGCTAAATTATCACTGTGTCTTCCCCTCCCCTCTACTAACTAAAACAAGGGCTTCTCAGACAGTGTTCCTCTTGAGTACAAGTCAAGTAAGAAGTCAAACTTATTTTGCTGAGGGACAGGACAATGATTTTCCTGAGAAAATCAACACTGGATAACATTCAAACTATTATCCTCCAGAAAATTACACCAGTGAAATCATAATTTATTACAAGCCAAAACAAATTGTCAGATACCCCCCTACTTGAATTTTTAAAATTACTGAGTTAAGCCAACTTTTGCATACAACATTTAAAAATTATCAGGTTACTAAATCACGCACTGGACTTTTTTTACCTGATGAAATCAATGAATAATGAACAGATCAGTGACTTGGTTTCACAAGTCTGGTTTTTTGATAGGCTCTCATTTACCAGTGATACTACCTATGAATATTTTTCTGATTGTGTCAGAATGGCTTCAGAATTTCATACTATCCTGCCACACAATGCCAAAACCATTATCTTGTGATGAGACTTGTTCCACAACCTGCCCATGACAGCAATTCCTGAAAGTTAAAGCCAGTAGATGTTTGTTACCTTCCTCAGTAACACAAACTTATTAGGACCACTTCAGAGCTCCTCTTTCCTCACCAGCTTCCCCAGTAAGGTTTTGTCTTTATTTCTAAGACATTCTGCAGCCTACATCCCAATCACCTGAAGACAGCCAAAGCCTTCAAAGAAAACATTTTACAACTATCAGCACAAGGCCCTTCTGTAGTGAAGTACAGATGCTGTGGAAAACCAGGCCAGACAAAGGGTTTAAGCATTAACTGCAACAAACTCCATGTTTTCTGTTCTAGACCAAGGTGTGCCAATTTTTTTTCAATATTCTAAACTTCTCAAGACAAGACTCCTCAAAAGAAATAATTCTCCTTCATAGGAAGGCTGAGAGCATGAACATGCAACAGAAATTTCTGTCAATCGTTCTTATCCCACAGCTCTGGTAAAGACTTGTTAGACAGAGGTGCTCTGTAAACATGCATGTTTTACTCATTTCCCATACACACTTCCTTCTCACAGAAAAAACCTTACATTATTGACAAGGGAAGCTGTTTTACTTCAGTTTTAGTAGCTCAAGTTCCTTCACCTCATCCATACAGAAAGAGCATAAATTTTTGCCTATTGACTTGAAGTACTATGAAAAACATTAGTTCCCCAAGAGGGACAGTATTAAACTACCTTTAATCCTAATACTTGAACAGTCTCATTTTGTACTTGGCCTACTTCAAGACCACAGTGTCTTCATCAGAAAACAAAGCAAGTACAACAATATTAATAATAACTTCCTTCTAACTGAACAAGATAAATAGCAAGAGAAGGGCGAGCAAGGTCATCATCTTTGGCAAAGAACATGAAAGCAAAACCAGTAAATCCTTGAGAACCATGAAAGAGTACCTAAGTGCATCTCTAAGTATCTGAAAGATCCAACACTTCTGTGTAAGTAACCTGCTTAAAGGATTCTGTACATAAAACATTCTGCAGGGCTCAGATTCATTAGCTTTTATCTGTAGCCTTACCCATGAGCTTCCCAATAAAACCACCCTGTTTCCGTGAATTCAGCTTTTTTACAAGATATACTAGGTTACTGAATTATAAGTATTCTAAGTCACATCAGTATATTGCAAAATCTAATTCTGAAGCCAGTTCCTATTTTCTGACACTCTTTCCAGAATTGTCTTTGTATTTAAATACTGAGAAAAATCAAGTACCAAAGGGGCACAGAGGAAATGTCCTGCTGAAATACTAATACAAGATTGGGGCTGCAGGGTGTAGCCCCACCTCACAGTGAAAAGCTTTTGCTTTTTTCTTAAGCAAAAACAAGGGCACAGGGGAAATTGGAAATCCAACTTTATCAACAGTGTTTAAAGAAACTTAAAAAGGAGAACAAAACTAGAGAATTTAGAAATACAAGAGAATTGGGCATTTCAAACAAGTCAATCCTGGGAAATGCCTGGAAGATGCTCCATACTGTGTAGAGAGAGGAACATGGGGAATGATAATGGCACAAAGAGTAAAAGAAACATCAAGTCACATAAAGTGCTTCCACCGAGAGACATTTTCAGTGAGACTAACAACAGAGCAAGAGTTTGAAAAAGCAATGGGCACCCTTTCTTCCCTTTCCTAAGTATCTTTAGTTCACAATTATTACACTTTGACAACAACACACCTGGCACAAAATCCTTGCGTTTTGAAAGGCAAAAACTGGAAAAAGAAGCCTATGCAGAATTCATCCTTGCATGCTCGGATCTTTCTAGCAGCCACGTTCTGAATCGAACATCCCACCAACAAAAAACCTGAAGACTACAGCTATTGTAACAAAAGACAAACAGTGGCACAAGATGTGTGCATAGGGCAGCCTTTACTACCAATCCTTCTCCTCAAATGTAAGCTTCACAAGCCCAGGCAGGCTACAAGATCAGTGATTTCTGTTTACAACTTGGAAGGAACTTTGAAGTCTAGAAATTGATAAAGTATGAACTCCAACGGATGTTGGAAAGCAATCCTCTCCAAATAGACCCTCTTAAAAGCTTCCAATTCAAAAAGCATTAATTTCTTAATTTCTGATTAAATAAAAAGGAAACAAATCTTTAAGTATGGTACTTAAACCTTAAGAGGATCGTTTCCTCTCACTCAAACTATCTACCTGTGCTTGAAGAAACTGACAAGAGTAGAAAGTTTTCAAACTTTTATTCCAGCCTCAATTGATGCAATTCACCTTCACATGTTTACTGAGAATAGGGTTACTCCTTGAAAGCACATAAAGCTGAATACACAGAAAGACACCCATACAAATGGACAGGAGAGCAGAGCACACTCACTGAACATCTACAGACACAAAAGCAGCAGCCAGCATTTTCTGCCTGGCACACCAGCCATATGATGTGTTCCTTGCTACTAAAGCTAGTGTTTCCTCCTACAAATACAATGTGGAAAAGTAGTAGAAAAAGAACAAGTAACTTACCACATATACCTACGGCCTGGCAATTACAATATCCTGTTCTAGCAGAGCAGATGCCCATAGATAAAAATATATTTGGGCCTATAAAACAAACTTGAAAAAATAATGCATTGGCTTAGAGGTATTCAAAACTCACACTAAATACCCTTAACAAATTGCTAAATAATTGCATATCCATTCCCGAGGAATGTAATCATATAATCAGGGCACAATCATTGTGATGGCTACAAGGAAAGTGGTTATTGTGTATGAAAAGATTAGCAGATTTAAGAACTTGCTATATTGCACATTCTTCTGAGCTGAAGCAAATTAATACTAGGCAGGTTCCTATGAATGACTAAAATTTTACTGGAATAAATACAGAATGTTAGCTATTAAAAAGAAAAGAAAACTAAGGACACATCACTATGCTTCTCAAACATTAAGGTTACTGAATTATTGTCCCTACCATTATTCATATTCTTCTCCATACAATTAATACCCAATCCTTTGCTGCAATACATTACATGATGGATCAAAGCTAAGAAAGAGTCAAGAAGATAACATTTTGGGGCTCCTCTTTAAGGTCAGCTGTGAAAATCCCCAGAAGGTAAAGCCCTTCCATACAAATCTGACTTAAAAATGATTTACAGCTTACCCTGACAAACTCCTCTCCTCCAAATCCCTGACAGTTGTACTTCTTGTGCTTTCAAGAATACTGCTAACTAAGTTATATTTGTGGGCATCCTCCTTTCCCTGGCTTAATATAAACAATCTCAGATACATTTTCAAACTCTTCCAACTGTTAAACATGCTCATTACAAGTAAGTGACTACTAAGCACATCTAACCTTTTTAACCTCAGGTGTGAACACGGACAATTGGTCTCACTGTAGTTAACTCTGCCACGCAGAAAGCCACTGCTGTTACACGACTTCTCTGTCTGCAATTATTGGGACATGCACAACAGGGTAAAAACAAGCAGAGAATGCATATATCAAATGGATTCTGCAAGAGCAGTCCACCTACAGCTTTCCTGGAACAGTTTTCTTAAGAGGAACTACACTGCTTTTGTATACAAATGTAACTCATAGAGTCACAGAATATCCAGAGTTGGAAGAGACTCACAGGGATCAAGTTCAATTCCTGGCTCTGCCCAGAACATCCCAAAAGTTACACCATGTGCCTGAGAACACTGTGCAGATGCTTCTTGAACTCTGTCAGGTTTGGTGCTGTGACCACTTCCAAGGGGAACCTGTTCCAGTGCCCACCCATGCTCTGAATGAAGATAAGATGCTTTTGCTAATATCCACTCTAAACATTACTTTACACAGCTTCATGCCATTAAGATTATTGAAAATGTCTTAATTATCCTGCTATCAAAAGGAAAAACCTCTTTCAATATTAGTATTTTAGACAATAATCAAACTGCCAATTCATATCCCCTTTAATTTCAGAAGAGAATCTGGAGCTCCTGGAGAAGCCTCTGACAACTCCTACAATTTTCCAGAAATTTAAATATTTTCACCTTTATTTTATACACACCTTTACCAGTATCACATGCTTACTGACAGCATATACAGAACATCACCTTATCAACCAACTTCAAGTTAGTGCCTGACTTCCTTATGGTGTAACAAAAGGACATATATCACGGTTCCTCAACTTTCACACACAGCTGTCAGCAAGTTGTCAAATCCCAAATCCCAACATAATCTATATGTTTTCTTCATAGATGAAAGCCTATCCCAGTGAGAAACCAGAAGCAAAATTTACCCAATCTCATGCCAGACTCCAACTGCACCAACCTGTAACAGAAGTCTATGCCACCACCGTCCCTCTGCCTTTGAAGGGAGCACTGCACTGCTGCTACAGGTGGGTTTCACATGACAGGATTAACATTCCTCAGGTAACTGAAGGTGGTGCATGAATTGCTCACTATAGAAGCTACTCCTCATGATCTGCCAGATCTCCTAACTTGCATGAATGCACAGGTGCACGGACTAAATATAACTTAAATAACATCAAACAGAACAGAAAATTCTGATGTAACCAAAGATTGAATGTGCAGGAAGTCATCACTACTACTCTTACACTTGAAATTTGGCTCCACTGTCATGAGCTGCCACATTTTCTTCTCTCAAAATCCTCTAAGCATTTCAAACCTTTTTCACACAGGTATATGTGAAGGAAATATGTGAATGACTAAGCTCAGTACCAAACTAAATGGTAAAGTTAAGGTCACGACATGAGCTCACAGAAAAATCTCTTCCAACTGCAAACTGAGGTGTCTGTAGACTGTTACTTAAGACAAAACTACAAAAAGCCCTTGTTTTTGCATTCCCCTCCTATCAAACATGCAGGCTATTGGAAATCTAATCTACAAATTCAGTGTATTTAAAGTTATGCACTAAAAAAACCAGACTGGCATACAAAATTAATGCCTTTGCTGAGTGAGCAGAAACAATGCACAAAGGGGAACACAACATAAAAAGCCAATACTCTTCCAGTTTACAGGAGTCAAAGACTATGCAAAAAGAGGTGTCTCTACTCTCCCCATTTACTTCAAAATCCTTTAATGTTTCAGTTGTCCTCTTCTAAAAAGAGACCACTAAAGGAGTTAATTTGTTCTGCTTAAGATTTCAGGACTTCTACAGCTGGAGGGGGGACACACATTCTCTTCTCTTAGTAAGCAAAAAACTTCATAGAATTTCCTAACACTGCATCAAAGGAAAAAAAAAAAAAAACAACAAAAAAACACCAGCCCAGACTGAAAACGAAAGATTCAGTTACAGTACCTGCTGTGATTTTACATTTATGTAATTCTGATAGCCCCAACAAGATTTTAAAATACTCAACATCCATGAATTGTGCATCACGAAGGCAGTGGTTATTTTAAGAGTACTTAAGGCACCATGGGCACAATTAGAAATACACACCTCTATGGATGCACTCACAGAACGCACTTCCTTAAGCTGGCAAGAAAGTAATAAACAAAAAAGACTGGAGAACCCTTAGTGAAATTTCCGTATGTAAGTTATCACTAATCATACACTGACTCGCTACACCTCAGCCACATGCTTATTTCACACATTTTGAATTCATTAGGGCTTAGATGGCAGCATATGGGTACCTTTTTTGTACATTCCTTACCAACTTTTTCCCTTGATAAGCTAAAAACGGCTGTTCCAGCAGCAAGAGACCCTGGATATGGTGGCCTCCCAATGCCTGCAGTATGGATTTGGGAGGAGGAAGATATTTTTCTGTCCTGGCAGAGATCTGTGCAAGGAGTGCCCAAGGCAGTTTCATGGAAAGGATGCGATCCTTGAGCCTATCCAAACCATGTAAATGAAAATTTACCACGTAGTGCTTCGTTAAATTAAGACAAATCCTATTAGAGAATGTTTGAAGTGTTCTGAAGCATTTGAATGAACATGAGCTTATCTTCACCAGGTCTTCTATAGCATTTAGCAAATACTGACAGGTCATGCTGAAGGGGGAAGAAGGGGGAAAATTACATCTAATAATGAAATTTTGACAAATAAGCTTTTTTTAAAGAAAGCTAGGGCAGAAAAGATAATATAACTGGGGATTTAAAGAGATCAAAACCACAGTTTAAACTACAACAGTTTGCTTAAAAAACAGGTAACAGAGTATGACAGAATCCAGAAATGATAATTACACATGCAGACTTAATTCTACCCGCTGTGCAAGCTGTCAATTACACCATGACACACATAAAAAGAAAACAGTAAGAACTGAATGAACAGCTGTACAGATTATAATAATTCTTCTATCTGTAACTAGCAACACTAACTAAAATTAGAAATCAAGCTTTAAATTTAAACTGTGATCCACAAGAAAACAACTCCACGTAGTGCATCACTGTCAGAAATGTAGCAGGACAAGCAAGCAGCTACTCCAGAGCTAAGGTAAGGAAAAGCATTCTTCACCATTCATCACCAGACCAGGATCCCAGCCAGAAGAGGGAGTTAGGAATAACTCCTAACTCCCTCTCTCCTGCCTCAACACCAAATGTCAGAGACACTGGCATTTGAAAAACCTGACCTGAGGGAAAAAGTGCATTTAACCTATACAAACTCGAACACACAGAAGACAAAAATCAAAACTAACATTCAAAACCTTAGCAGACCATAGTACTATCAGAATTTACATGAGGATAACAAACTTTTCAAGGAAAAAGTCAAACAACCCCCTTCCACAAACTCATGATAATTCCCACAATCCTAGGGCTGTTATTAACTCTGGAAATGTCACCAACACAGACAAACTTTTCTGTTAGGTAATTAATTTCTCAGATCTAAGGGACTTCATTAAAAGTATCTCTGCTCATGCCAATCTTTGCTGGGGCACTGCTTCAGCTAAGAAATTTTAACTCCCCTACATTTTAAAAATGCCTTATAATGTTGACATGGTGTCCTTCAAACACAAAGTTTTGTTACTTTTTAAAACTCCCTTAAAAAACCCCAAGACCTCAGCCAACTATACTCATTTTCCATACGGATATATTTTTAAATTATCCACAAAGTCTCAACACCCCTTCCTCACACCCTCCCCATTTCTATTTTTTAAGAGAATCTAGGGATGTGGAGTGTGTTCTTTCTAGTTTCCTTTCAAAAAACACAAGGAAAACAAATTTTGTAGTTTTCCTTGGTTTGGTGGGAGGCCATCAAATCTAGGCTGCCTGTAGAGCTATGCATGCTTTCTTTCTGAAATGTCACTGAACATGTTCAAAAAGCTTCAGTCTGTCATATTTTTTTCACTTTTTATCTTGCTTAACTAAAGTTACCTCTGCTCTCCTTTCCCAGCTGTCTCCTTTCAGTTGTGAATTGAATTTCTAGTTTAAAAAAAGCAACGCCCTCCTCAGAAACAGAAAACCACCTTTTTAAAAGTCCTTTATAAATGATAAATCTACTCCACCTACTTGCTTATTCACAGTTATCAATAGACTTGATAGCCAAATCTGCATTACTGTATTATTAACAGTGGTCTGTTGTCTGGTTCTCCGAAGCATAGCATCTGTTTTCCTCAAAAAAAAAGCATTTTGAAATAATATAGTGGATGTTTAGTGTTACATAAGAAGATTCATTACATTTTGAAGGCATTTTTTCAGATGAATATGTCTCTTGATACTTTGTAGTTTCTTATATGTAGCAACAGTGGCAACAGCCACAATGTGTTTATCTCAGAAAACTGGCAGCTAAACCAACTGTCAGAACACAGGTCAGGTGGTAACCTCCAGAACCACTGTCTGCATGTCAAAGAGGTTTTTACTAGTCCTTTACCTCCAAACAAAAACACCGAGTGAAGCCATGGCTGCAAGCAAGGCAGACTCTACTTGTAACAGTATTAAACCACTTAAGGCCCTTAGCTGTCACTTCCTTTAAAAGGGCTACTATATCCCTGGATCAACTGCATATTTTACAGCTCCCACAGACTCTGCAAGGTTGTTTTTCCTTCAGGAAACTCTTAGAGAATATTACTTCTGAACTGAAGTTTCCAGTTGTAATAAGGAAGATGCACTCCTTTCACTATTTACTTCTTTGTAGGAACAGGATGGGAGAAAGTTAAGATGAAAGGGAAGCCAAATAAGATTCTTTTTTGTGCATCAAAACAGCAATTAGTCATTTAAATATCTTATGACTCGATGCCTGAATATTAAATGTCTTTGATTGCATTTTTCCCTAGGGAAAGTTATTTAGTCAAGAGGAGAGCTCTTAGCTCCAAATATCTGTTCATTTAAAATTACATTTATGCAAAACCAACATCAGAATTCTATTTATAAAAAGTTATAAATGCTAATTCACACTAGTTGAAGACAACCTCTTGTCCAGAATCTTATGGACACTTTTGCCATCTCTTTGTAATAACATCTACCATTTTTGTAAGCATTAGGGAAAAAAATCCACCAACTCAAGTCAACAGCTACATAACACAAACAACCAACTTTCCAAAATCCTGCACGGCCTGAAGTTTGGGAAGCAGAACACACTAGGGTATTGAAACCATAGGATTGCCACAACTTAAGTCCTAGAATTGGGCACTTTGTTGTCAACACTAATATAAACTGAAGAGAAAGCTTTTTAGGGCAACAAGAGAGACAGAAGGAAATTCAGCAAGTTTGCAGAAACAATACGAAACAAGAGTTTAATAGCAACTATGACTTTATAAGAAGGTCCTAAAAAGATTTAGAAAGACACCTGTGCTTACTAATGGCAAACAAATTTCTTTTGGGGGTGTGTGTTGTGTGTATACACATTTTCAAAACAAATGCAGGAGTAAACTTTAGCTGTGGGAAGTGTCTACTTACTCCTAGAGCTAACCCTCAAAGCTAAATTTAGGAAACAAAAGCATCACATTAACCACAAAAACAAGTCTTATAATTAATGTTTAAAATCTTTTCCTTGCCCATGACTACTTTTACTTAGCTAAGACATGTATGTCTGGGTTTAGGGAGACTATACAGACAGCCCATGTAATTTTCTAGACTGACTTTTAACTGTCAGGCAAACAGTAAAAGACAGCAACCTGACATATCTACATAAATAAATGCATGCACTCTTAGTCTCTTGAACTGAGAGATAAACTCAGCAAGCCTCAGAGCAAACAGAATTAAAATTCTGGTACAAGAGGAAATTAAAGGTGCTTTCTCTCATATTCAGAATCTACAGGTATCAATTCAGAATATACCTACTGTGCCTAAAAGAAACACAAGCATCCTAAGTACTGCTACCTACCGCTTAAATACTTCTCAATCAATACCATGCTAAAGTTTTAAGTATTTTCACAAAAATAAACACCACCAAAACAGTCCGGTAAAACCCAACCTAGCAACTGAAAAAATAGTAATAATAAAAAACCCCACAAAACCACTACACTTCACAATATACATTTTAGCAGATGTGAAAAAGCAACTTATGACTTGCAGAAAACTTGGAAATACCAAGTTATGTTAAAACCCTAGAGAGTTATGCAAAAAAAAAAAAGCCTCAGAGCGTGGTTACTCTATGGACAACAACAAGCGAAGTGCACTACTCTCTAGAAACCTTTCTGCCCAAAGACATTTAATAAAAATTCACTGAATCCATAGCTAAGAGCATTAGTACCACCAAAGAGGAAACTCCATTTAAAGATGATACCTCTCTAAAAACAAATGTAAGTCTAAGTTTGCTACATCTAGAACTACGAACAGAAACTTTACAGCCTGTCACCTTCAAAGGACAATGAAGTTTAAAAACTAAAAAAACTCAGGACTATGAGACTGTCATAAAATGACTGAATATTCTGAGTTGAAAGGGACCCACAAGGATCATCGAGTCCAACTCTTAAGTGAATGATCCATACGAGGATGGAACCCACAACCTTGGCATTATTAGCATGCTGCTCTAACCAACTGAGCTAGTGTCACCTTTGTTCTTAGCACCAAATTTCAAAACCCGCTTACATAACTGTGTTTCTACAGTACTTCCCTATTTGCTATGCCTAATGCACAGATGGGGAAAAGTGATTATACTACGGAAATAATTAAAGATTTACAACACTGCATATAATGCACTTCAGAGCGGAGCCTTCAACAACAACAGTTACCAAGTGTTTTACCTTCAGCAATAACAGCTACTGATTGTTTTACCTATCTTGGAAAGCGCTGAGTGAATCATTAAACGACCCTGAAGTTCAAAATGGTTTAAAGTTTCATCCTCCACTGAGACAGCAAAATCGAGCAGGAAGTGATAGACTTTTAGCCTCCAACAAGGATTTCCTTGCACTGAGTAGTGCTTCAGAACTGACTTTCGCGGGGACCATCACAACTTTACTTAAACCGCGCCTGTCTGAAGGCACTTTCAGGGTTCTTAGATAGACGCAAACACAAACCCTCCCACAGTCTATCTCTGGCAGGGGGAAAGCCAAAGGCAAAGGCCCCACCGGGCCCCGCTCCCCGGAGGGCAGCCGGGCCCGCGCGCGCTCCCGCCGCCGCGCGCCCCCCGCGGCGCCGTGCGGCT
>VZUI01057926.1:0-17402 GCA_013401135.1 Cettia cetti
AAAAAAAAAAAGAAAAAAAAAAGAAAAAAAAAGAGAAAAAATTTAAAAAGGGGGGGAGGAGAAAAGAAAAGGAGAGAAGGAGAAAAGAAGAAAAAAAAAGAAAGAAAGAAAGAAAAAAAACCCTAAACCACAGACGGTTCAATACTTTCCATGTGGTGCCGCTAAGGAGGAAATCGCCTCCATTTGCTACGTGCAGAGCCGGGTGTCTGCACAGCGGCCGCGAAGAGAAGGGAGCCTGTTTCCCAGGTGGGGAGGAGGGGCTGCCGGGGGAGCTGCAGCCGGAGGAAGGTGCTTCCCACACCCACGCGGGACGGGGGCGGCGGGGCGGCTGCAGGTGGTGGGGCCGTGCCGGCGGTGGCTCTGCTGCGGGGCACCTTCGCAGGGCCCGGGGCTCCGGGGGGCTCCGGGGAGCCCCGCTGCCCAAGGCGGGGCGCGGCCGCCCCGCTCCGGCGCTGTTCCGCTCGGGAATGCCGCCCGGAGGTCCCGCTCCTGCTGACACTCCCAGCGCCAGGGTCTGCGAGACACCGGTTCCTTATCCAGCATCCAGTCTTGCTGCTCGACCTGGGGTGCCAGCTCTGACCGCCCCCGCCCCCCCCCCCCCCCCCCTGGTACCATGTGCATTTTCCCACCGCTCAAAACAGGGGCCGGGGGAACTGAGGACAAATTTCCCAACCGCGCTGCGTCCCTCTGAACTGTGTGGTGGGTGGGACGAAGGCTACAATGTCCCCCTCCCGCTCCCTGCTCGTGACTGCCCCTCTGGCCCCTGCACCCACCAGGGTGCTGCCAGCCTGCCACAGCAGCTGCCTGTTGCTGTGCCTTGTCCCTTCCCTGGGCCTGCTGCCCAGACCAGCCGCCTCTGGGAGCTGCTGTCCCCATCCTTCATCCCAGCTGGCAGCCATTTCTGCTGGGGCAGGAGAGGGGGAAGGATGCTCCTGCCCAAGGTCCCTATACGAGGCACACGCAGATTGCTGCTTGTGAGATGATGGCAGAGGATGCAGCACCTGAGGGCAGCTGAAGTCCCCCTGGAATTTTGAGGGTTTATCCTGTGAGGTGCTGAGCACCTCAGGGGATGGGGAGATCCCTACTCTCCAGCCACTCCTTCCTCGCTTCCACCATCACCACCAACACAGCAGCTACCCCTTCTTCATCCACAGATTTGTTTCTGGGCTGGTGCTACAAGGTCCATGCTCCTCACCCTGTCCCACAGCACAGCTAGACATGCTGCAAAAGCCACCCCTCCTTGCCCGCCCCCAGCACCAGAGTGGGGCACACTCCTTGTGCTAGCCTCACGGGGGCAGGGAGAGCCTTGGGCTGAGGGGTGGCACCACGTTAGCTCATGCACTTGGATCAGGAGGCAAAGTCCCTGATTAGAGGTCTGCCACAATCACACCTGGGCTTTGCAAGCCAGGGAAAGTCCATGGTGAGCAGGGTCGGGTTGAGGGCAGGGGCTCAGCCTGGGGACCAGGGCACAAGAAGCCCTTGCCACTCTGCCCTGGGCACCTCGGTAAAAGGCAAAGAGGTGTTTGCTGCGGCCTCACTGCGCTCATGTCCAAGCCGCTGTCCGCCGCAGCCCACAGAGCACATGGGCTTGACATTGGGAGACTGGCGTCCAAAGCATTTCTCCAGCTGTGAAAAGGGACTGCCAGAAAGGCTGGGAAAATACCTTCTGCTGCCTGCAGGGAACACCTCAGCTGTGAACTGTAAAGTTGGCCTGGTTCCACTCCAGGCTGCCTGAACACCAGCCCAGACCCCCTGAGTGCCTTCCCCGTCATATCTGCAGGATTACAGCTGCTAAGGAACTTACAGCCCTCCCAGCCCCTCTCTGGAAAGCCACTACTGTCCCAATTTGACCCATGTCACTGGGGCCTTGCCTAAGCTCATTTTCCCAGGTGGGGAACCCTTGTAATCCACAGACCTGCCACCCATGCCAGGTAAAGCACAATCAACCTTTAGGCTATTGCTGTTTCCTGGGAAAAGACAGGATTAAACAGGGCCAAGTAATGGGAAATCCAAATGGCCCATTTTAGAAACTGTGCTACAAAAAGTTCTGTAGGGGAAGACAATATTTTGATGGCTGTGGAGTCTTTTTCAAATTCATCAACTGTAAAACACAGGGAAGCAAGAGAGTGTGTAGCACAACCCATACCATTGTGGCTGGTCCATCACTTTTCCCACAGTCCTGCTCATCCTCAGAAGACCCCATGTGATCGGTGCCAAGACCCATTGCAGATTTTTGTGGGGCGCACTGGGGTTCAGATCATTTGGCAAAGCCTTCAAGCCTTCTGTGATATGCAGAGGAAAGCTTCAGACTGACACACACACAAATATCCAGCACCTCGCTGGAGAAAGGAGGATGCCACTGGAGTTCTCAAAAATGTCACTCAGATCACCTCCTGACCCACAAGACCTTCTGGCAATTATGGTGTCTATAGGATACCACAGGAATCAGGATCCTGAGCAGTCCACCCCAAAGCCCTCCCCAACCTTTTGCAAAGAGCAGAACTTACCTCCAAACACCTCCTGACATGTGGGACTCTCCCCATTGGGATGTTTCATGGTTCCCCTGCAAACTGTCACAGCTGGAGACTTCCTGGGCACCTTCTGCAATGAAGAAGGCTGTCAGGTCATGAGGCAGTGTGTCCTGGCTCTGCAGTTGCCAGCCAGCTCCTGCTGGAGGGGCTGTCCAGCTCTGTACTCACCACTGTGCTTTACCAAATGTACACCATGGTCAAGAGCTGATGGTGCCTGATTGAGGAAGGTCCAGTCCATCTGCCTGCAGGGTGGGTGACACCCTCACCACACACAGAGCTTGGAAGCAGCTCCAGCGTAACCAGGCACAAAGCCATGAGACAGTGGCTTGGTTTATCTTGGGAACCAACATGGTGCCCAGAGGAGCTAGCAGTCCCCCAGCAAAGCACAGGGACTTCCAACAGGGACCCCAGTTCATCTTCCAGGAAGGTACAGGGAGGAGATGTCTTCTGCTTGCAGTGGGGATGATGCCACACCATGCTGCCCATGGGCAGAACACCCACTTCTACTAGGCATCTCTCCCTGTGTTGGTTTATTAATTTATTTTTCATTTTCTCTCCCTCCCCGTCTTCCTCCTCCTTCTTTCCCCCTAATCCATGAACAAGGCTCTCAGAGCTAGAAGAGAGAAGAAAACCAGCACAGCTGCAGATTGGATCAGCGGCGTGCTGGCAGGCAGGCACACACAGCTGGGAGAGGGGAGCACGCTCTCACACACACAAAGCAGCACCAAATGGAGCACGTGGAAGGAGGCCAGCTGAGGCCCATGACTCACATCCCTGGCCTCCATCAGCTTCGAACCGAGGAACACCAGTAGATGACCAAGGCTGGCAGGAGATACCACAATGCTGGAGCCTTGCTGAGCACCCACAAACCACCCAAGTAAAGGATGAGCAAACTCTCCTGACCTCGGAGATGTTATCAAGATGTGATGAGCAAAAGCACCACGTTATCTTCTGTGGCTCCAAGTCTAAATATTTATCTGCTTGTCCAGGCCCTGACATGTCCCTCCTTTCTTATTTGTTTGTCAAAAGCATCCATATCACCAGTGGCAAGAAATACTTAAATGGGAGAGAGATACCACAGACTCAGCAGATGGGCAGAAAGGAAAAGTGTGGTTTGCTCCTCGTTGAGCACCCAAGAGACATGGAGAGCCCTTCCCATGGCAGAGGTGGAGAGTAAGGAGGCTGTTGTGAAATTTGCAGCTGCACCATGAGTTCCTGCTCTCCACTTCTTGGGCTATTCTCTCCCTTCCCCAAACATCCCAGTGACACAGCAGGGCCTGGGATCACTGCCAGATTTTCCTTCCTCAGAGGCTACTTAGTCTCCCAGAGAGGAAAAAGAATGCTCATGGGAAACTGTCAGCAGAGCAAAACCAGCACCTCTGAGGACACACAGCACCTTTGCAAAGGGCTTCCCAGCCCCGCCTGCACCCACTGCAGCACCACCACAGCAGGGTCAGCTTCTTGCCTTCCTTGTCTTCTGTGACAGCAGTGGCCTGTGCCAGGGCACAGCAGTGGTGCAGGAGAGAGAGGAAGGAAAAAGGTCCTCAGCTGATGCAGCATCTGCACCCACCTCTCAGTGCACAGTGCTTCAGTTAAACAAGGACTTAAGGCTTCTACCATCCTCCGCAACACCTGCACTGCTGCAGTGCAGCCCTCTGCCCTTTGCACTGGCCCAGCTGTACATCCCGGTGCTGGTCTCCTTGCAGTACGAGTTCCTCCCCGTCCTTGGCAGCATCGCTTCTGTTTGGGATGCTGACTCCCCGGCTTGACAGAACACAGACACACCACAGACCACCAGAAGAGAAGCTGGTAAAGCACCATTTCATCACGCTGCAGAGAAATGGGAGAGGATACAGTACAGCCCTGAGCAGTGGTACAGCCCTGCCTGCCCCCCGAGCCCCCATCTTCAGCCATTTCCTCTTGCACATCTGTGCTTCCCAGCACATGTTAGTCTGTGATGGCTGGCTCTGCTCTTCCCTCCCCTCCTCACCCTGGGGTAAGGGTCACACAGCCTCCTGCTGATGTAGGATATGATACACCACCATTCAGAGCTGCCATGAGGTGTAAGTTTGAGGTAGCTGGAAAGCACTGGTATAAGCTGACCAACTCTACTGTGCCTAAGAAATCATACTATCTTCACTCCAAGTGCCATCTCCAAACCAGGGCACACCACTCTCAAGTTAAAGAGAGGCACTGTCATTCTGGCTTGGAGGAGAAAGGAAGTGAAAGCAAGAAAGGATAAAAGTTTTAGTTTCCTTCACCCCGACCAAACATTTTCACCATTCCAACAGATCTATGAAAGCAATGACACAAGGGACAGGCATTGCAGGTAAGCCTGCTCCTTCCCAGCGCTGTCGACCTGCAGTCACTCTTCCCATGCCAAGCACTGTTATTCAGCTGGTTTTAACTAGGCCATGCTAAAATGTTTGGGTTGAACTTTGTCTCGCTGGTTAGCTGCCTAATGCTGAACTATCTAAGCAAATATAGTTATAAAATATATAATTTCAGCCAAAATGATTCATCTACTTCCAAGAACATTGTAAGGGGAAATGCTTTGGTTTCTCTTGCTTTTGTTACAGAGAAATCTGATGACCTTTTCTTTGAAGAGCTCTTCAAGCTGCATGTTTTTGGCATGCAGACTTGAAGTTTGGCAAAAGGAGAAGCAGGGAAGGCCTTTGGTTTAGTCCAGATGCACCCTTTGCTGCTGCCAAACTTAGCCAAGTCTTTGAAATATTCCGTTTCACATGTGCTCCCTTAAGGCAGTCTTATAGAGCTTACCGGCCGAATTCCCTGAAAGTTTTCCCCTTTCAGGATGTGCTCCAGCCAAGGGCTGAGCAGGATTTCCAGATAAGCAAAGCTGTGGATCTCTGCAATCCAAATCACAAGTCCAGTCCATCCCTGAGCCTAGGCAGCTCCTGTCACCTCATACACCCCATCCTGGCTCAGGCAGAATAGCAATGCATGCACAGGCAGGTGGGGAAAGCAGCTGACTGGACCAAGAGACAAACCCAGGATCTGCTGGGTGGAGGGAGGATTTGGGACAAGAACGTGACTGAAGGGAAACTGGACTGAAACTTGGAGGGAAAAGGAAGGTGAACCTCCATGAGGACTCAGCATGAAGAAATGCAACCAGCTGAGAGCACAGCACAGTTATGCAGAGGATCCTGCAAGACTGCAGCCCTGGAGAAAGCTGGTGTATCCCAAGAATCAGAAGAAACAAAGAGGGGGGGCAGGAGGAGGGGACAGCCAGCTGCTGAGTATTACCAGCAATAAATGAGGCAAGCACTCAGTTAAACCAAGAGATCTTGGACAGCATTGCAGGCAGAGGTGACAGGCAAAAGGTGTGCAGGGAGCATAAGAGCTGATTTTGGGAGTGTCAGGACAAGACCATATCTGCAAAAAGGTTTCTTTGACACAAGATATGGAAGGGTAGCTGAAAATCATGGAAATACACTCTGAGTGCTCATGCTGGTAGAGGGTGAATCAGTCCTGCACCATGATGTGGTGCCCTGCTAGTGGAAACCAACAGGACCCTTTAAGCATGAGCTAAGAGTGTACTAGAGGTGTGCAGTCTCCCCTCTCAGAACACAGAAGAGGGAATTCAGCAGAAAGTAATAGACTGTAAATCAGGACACTGCTCCCAAACAAGGAGGGACACATCCTGCATGCTGTGGTGCAAATTAAACACTCCAATGTTTCTGAGGCTCAGAATAGCACTATTTGTGTATTTATTTTCATTGTGATGGCTCTGGTTTTGCTCGGGAGCAGCTGCACTGAAGTCTTCACAGCTCTGAGGTCTCCAACCTCAGCTCTAGCCCAAAGGAGGGCAGAAGGTTTGGAGACCATCCAAGAAAACATTTGAAGCTTGTGAGCCTTGCTTTGCACTAGCATTAGGAGCCCCCTTCACAGTCATACTTCATTAGCTCTAGGAACCAGTGCAAACAAACTTTAGCCTTTCATGGAACCACTGTTCTCCATGGATGAGCAGTCAACACTACCAGTCTCTGCTTTTGCTTTGTTTTTTCCCTTAAGGTGGAAAATTTTCCTACCACTTTCTTAAAAATAAAAAAAAAGCAAAAGCATCACACACTGAAAAAAAAAAAAAAAAAAAAAAAAAAAAAAAAAAAAAAAAAAAAAAAAAGCAGCGCTTACCCTCATAAAGCAGCAAAGTCTTTTCATTTTCCCCCCAGAATCCCACAGGAATCCCAGAACAAATCCAGTCACTTTTTCTTAGGAAGCACATCTCCTCTCCCTGGTCTCACACCTAGGTAAGAGCAGAAAGTCTGTGTTCACGCTGTGTCAGCCTGGGGGTGGCTCGTCCATCTTCCAGCCAAGGTGCCAGCCAGTGACTCATCCGCCACGGAAATCAGGGCGCATGAAGCAGAAGAATGGAGGAAGCAGTGGTCCATGTTATTCCAAGTGCATCACTTTGCCAGGAGATGTCTTCCTATGCAGATGGGGTCACAGGCCCTGGCAGGCCTGATGGGCAGAGCTGGACCTCAAGCTGGGGGGAAAACTGAGGTGGAGAGTGTTTGTGCATGAGAGGGCCTTTGGGAAAGGGAGCATCTGTGGGCAGCTCTCCCCTGAAAGGCTTTCTGTACACAGTGGCTGGAAAGTATCTCTTGGAGCTTTCTCTTTGTATTAGAATATCCTGAGTCAGAAGAGATCCACAAGGATCATCAAATGCAGATTATAACAAAGTTTTGAGAGTTGAATTTTTTTGTTCCACTGTAACAGCGGCTTCTGTATTCTGCAGGGAGCTTTTACTTTTTAACACAAACCTGAACTCCTGAAAGCCAGGCAGTCTGGCAAAATGCCTTCCCTCCCCCAGGCCTTCACCCTGAAGAACAAGGGCACCCTCCTGGTCCCCAGGTCCTGCCCTGCCAGACACTACCCTGCCATGGAGACTCCCATTCGGCACCATGGTCATGCTACCACATTTTGTTAGCAGGGCATTGTGGCACACAGTGGCATCAGTGGTCCAGCTAGGGTGCTGAGCCTGCAAAAGGACAAGATGAGCATGAGCTACCCGGACTGCAGCTCCCAGGAGACCAAGCAGCATCAATATCAGGTCTGTGTTTTAACCTCTGTCTCTGTAGAGGAAAGCTGGGCAGGCATCCATACCGGGGTAGTCCTCAGGAACAGCAAAACCCAAGTGGCTTTCACAGGAGCATTTGGCATCAGAAGAAGGACCTGATGAAATTTGGATGCGGAAGTCTTTCTGCCCTCAACTTCTCCTCTACAGGCTGGCTCCTCCCAGCTGTTTCTCCATCTTTTCACCACAGCACTTTCAGTTTTGGGCAAGGTGAAAGATGAGCCTTTCCAGCCTCAAAGCTGGGAATCTACGGAGGGGAGCTAGACTTTAGCAGAGATCGTTTGCTTCACAAATTGATCTGAGAGCTCCTCCAAGGGGCAATGGCACTGCTAACCCACCATTTCTCTCCCCCTGCATATCTGCAGGTGTCTGCAGACCTGTCAGACCTGTGATGCTCAGCAACCTCAGGCGTCTGCTCCACTTTCCCTGGGAGAGACAGCCAGGACACTTCGCTGAGCTCGAGCAGCTCCCACGCAGCGGGCCAGCGCTCGGTGCCAGGGGATGTGTGTGCAGAGCCAGCCGGAGGTAGAATTCGAGCCTGCTTTCTCTGAGACAGCCAGGGCCAAGTCCAGAGGAAAAGACGAAGAAAGGCTTTGCTGTCAGAGTCAGGGTTTACAACCAGCCGTAAATGGCCCCGGTCCCTAAAGTTCCCATGGTGACAGCCCTGGTGGGAACAGAGCTGTCTGCTCTGTCCAGTCTCCACCAGCCCTTCCCAGGTCTGGGGGTGCAGCCGCCTAGCACAGCCTGGGTGAGCTCACCCAGCTCCGGTACCCCTGAGATGGGGAACAAAGTGCAGCCCCAGCTCCAGGGGAGCAGCAGCCAGGGCACCTTGCATAGCATCCCTCTAGGTATGAGCTGCAAGTGCAGTAGCTTTGGGCCTTGATGCTTCTCCTCCAGTTGAGTAAAGGGTTTGGTATTCACCTTCCACTCAGGCTCCAACAGGCAAGAGATTGGAGACAGCAATGGATGGACCATCTCTCCGTTGGACACAGGCACAGAACACCTTCCACCAAGGTCAAAACCAAGCTTTCTGGAGAGAAAGGCTCTTTGTAACACATGGTCTTTGCTATAAGCTTCTCTTCATTCACTAGCTAGTTTTCTTTGCTGGTGTCTGGCCAACTTGACTTATAACTCTTCCCAAAGCATGATATTCTCTTGCTTGTTATATCAACTTGCTTATTTAAGACATTCAGAAGGAGGAGAGGCCCTGCAGAGGCATCAGTGTGCAGTGCAGATCTAGGTTTGCTCCCAGGGAAAGCTCTCTTTGACCTACTGGGAGACCATGGGTAAATCACTTGGTTCTTCTGTATCAAAGACTCCTGTGAATTAAAAGAAGACATAGCTTTTTGCCTGCTCTTGCTCTGCATTCCATGCTGTTAGAGAAACATCTTGTGGAGATAGGTGGATAGACCACATCCCACCACGGGAGCTCCTCTAGATTCCCAGCAAGCGTGACTGGTCCCACCAGACTATCCCCGCTGTGGACACTGCTGCCTAAGCCTATTACCCCTGACTCCTCATAGAGCTGATGGGAAGAAAAAGCAGTTTTAGGACTTGATCAGGCTATCCTGTTTGATTTGTCTATTTGAGGATGAAACAACTGATGCCCTGTAAGTGCTACTGGCTGCTCATGAAGTCCAGGACATCTTGGTGACATTAGGTGTCTCCACTGCAGAGCCTGAGACGTGGTCAGACAACTCATGCTGGCCATAGCAGCTGCAGTTTGGATGCACAGATGGTGTGACTCCGGTGAGTGAAAGAGCTGACTTTCCCTATTCATCTCTCTCTGTGTGTAATTCCTCTTAAGGCAGAAGGCCTTGCCTTGGTTGGTTATGGCATCACTCTGCAATGAACATGAGTCACTGCTGTAACAGGCTGAATTATGACTCCTTGCTTGCTGAGTTTAAAACAGAGGAAGGCAGCTTAAGCAAATGGAAGGGCCTAAGCATGTGAAAAATGTTCTCTTTTTAAAACTGCCATTAGCCAATTGAAAATCTCTGTATTTGGGTTGCAAGTCTATGCCAAGTCTCTGTCTGAGGCTCAGTTCAAACACTCAGGCTATATAATCCCTTCCAGTCTGAGCTCATAATGGAAATGCCAACAGACCGTTAAGCACAGCGGTATTGCCAGGTTTGCTATAATTAAACACACACAGGAAAAGGTATAAATAACCAGGTTAAATTAAGGCAGAGGGCTGTGATTGAAGGGATCTCCGGGAAAGCCTGCAACCTGGTTGTGTCTGACTGGTTCAGGGGTGGTCCACCGGGGACTTGGGATTTGTGCCTGGCTCAGGTGAACCCTCTCTAGCAGATGCTGTGTATTAAAATGAAGTCAGCTGGCAACAACCCCCTGCAGAGCATGATGTTCCAGCCCCCAGGTCTGTGCTCCTGCCCTTGAGGAGCAGCTAAACCTTGTTTTACAGAAAGCCAGGTGAGGGGGGAAATGGGAGCCTTGCTGCCTTCTGAGTCACACTCTACCTTGCTGGGTTTATTTGCCCTGTTGGGGGCCCATGTTTGTTGCTTGTCACCTTGTCCTCATTTCCACAACAACCAGATGAAGTGGCCTGAGGAAATGATGATGCAGGAGCCATAGATAGAAGAAGTTGAATATACAGCAAAGAAGAGTGGCAGAGGAGGCAGAGATTCCTTCTAGGATGTTGGTTGTTGCAGATCACATGGTCCACAGCCTGGTCCCCCAAGAGAAGCACCTCTCTGCAGCACGCAGGTATCCCAAAGCCAGCTGAGACACAGCGGGTTCTGCTCTCTCCTCTCTGCAGATTGTTCCCACTTTGACATCCCAGCTGTCTGGCAATAAACCCTCCAGTATGTAAATGCTGGGGAAAGGGGGAACATCCCCAAAGAGGACACTGGCTTAGGTGTGCCAGCAGACAAGTAAAGCTAGAAAAAAGATAGATTCACAAAAGAAACATTCCCAAGCCAGCCTTCTTCCTTCTGAAGATGTAAGTAAGAACACAGGAATGTTGCAGGACTCTCAGAGAGGGCAGCGTAGGCTGCAGGATGCACCAATGACACTGCACAGTGCCATCCTTACTTGGGGAAGCAGTGCCAGGTCCAGAGCTTTTCAGCAGAATTAGCTGCACGTACACATCCCTCATGCTTTTCCTCTTGTGACTCTAACTCAGTTTGAATGAGTTTTCTGGGCCAACTCTTCTAAATTTGTATCAGTATCCAGGGAGCTTTAGTAAATAGCACAGTAAATATTTGTTTTTGATATTTGTCTTTCAAAAAGACAATGAGGCAGCAGCCACGCACAAAGACACCGCCACGCGTGCGACCTCAGGCGATCACGGAGCCCTCACCCCGCAACCGAAAACCAAGGCTCGCTTTTCTGTCTAAAGAAATAACTTCACTGGGACTAATGTGAAAAAGACTCCCTCCCTGAAACCGGATCCATGCATGTTCTAGCACATGCACATTATTGTGTATAGTCGTATATTTTTCTGACCAGAGTCATCATGCACCAAATCTTGCACTTTCCAAAAAAAGAAAAAGCTCATTTCCAGCCTGCAAGACCAACTCTGACCTCAGCTTGTGCTTCCTCAGCTGAGCTAATAACACTCCCAGCCCCCAAAATATGGAGGCAGCTCAGAATGGAAATGTTAAAGAGCCGTAATTCCAGAGGATGTGAATGCCTAATTCTGTACATTCAAATGAAACTGAGGGGAAATATACTGAATGGAGCCCATGTATAAGATCATATGAAATGTAAAAAGACTTGTTGTTCAGCACACACACTGCCTCTTCAATCTAGTTCTGTTTAAATGCCCATTCTTTTCGTTTGGCATCTCCTTGTCCCTCGATGGCTGAATCAAAAGAGGAACAAAATAATGACACAAAGATTTTTAAAAACTCAGCTCCAGCTGCAGCAGGGAGAAGCCTGAAGTGAAACGTGAGAGCGTACGGCTCTTTGTTAAGGCTTCCTTGGCTATAGAATATGGTATATGAAACGCCTGGCGGATCCCGTTTGGTCCTATGGAGGGAGAGCTCTTAAGGTGGCTCTCTTGGGTTTGTGGAGGATTGCGGGAAGGCTTCCCCACATTTGCAGGCAGCAAGCATCCCACCTGCAGAGACCCTAGGGCCCAGATGGTTCCCCCTCCAAACACCCCGGGGGGCCCAGGGCACTCTCTCCCCTGACAGTGGGTGGTCCAGCCTTTTTTTGTCTTTTTCTTCATTGTAGCTGCCACTTTACATGGGGAAACTAAACTCAGCACTTCTTGTTGGGAGATGGTTCCAATTTATACAGATTTCTAAGAAATAAGTACATTTTATTCCATGCCTGTGAGGTATTTTTGCATGCCCAGCTGGCAGAGCCACACATACAACTGCTATGAGGTGTTGGTGCCAGTGGAGAGCAGTTCACAGTTCCCAGCCACAGCCTTTCCTAAACTCTGCATTTGGAAGTTGGTGGAACAGTCAATGCCCTGATGACTGCAGGGACCCCAGTGTCACCATCCCAGCAGGGCTGAAACCAAGCTGGGGCAAGGCTGCCTGTCACCTCCATATCTCCGGCACCCACAGGAAAGTTTGGGAGGTCCTTGCATCAGATGCGCCACCACAGCCTCCTTGCAAATGCTGCAAAGGCCTTTTGGGACAGGGCATCACCCAGAGCATCCACTTCTGGAAAAGAAAACCACCATTGCCTCAGCTCTTTGACGGAGGAGAAACCAGGGAGAGAAGGTGTGGTGCAGAGGAGGAGGCTTCCAAGGGTGGGGCCAGCTGTCCCCACCACCACTCAGCCCCTTGGCCAGTGCCATGAACACCAAAAATCATCCAGTAAGTGCTGTGGTAACTGACTCCTCACAGCCGAGGAACTTGGAGCCATATTGCTTAATCTAAACAAATGTTCAATGAACGTCAACACTAATTCATTTTCCGTGGGCTGAATACTTTTCCTCTCCGAGGCTCTTCCAGCAGCTGTGGCTGATTTCTGCTTATGCCCAGCATGCCATCACCAGGACCCCCCACCTTCACGTCACCACGGTGGTTCTCAGCAGTTCCACTCACAAACACCAGCCCTTGGCACGTGCTGGGAGTGGGTTCTTTCCAGGGGTTCCCTGGGGGAAAAAACAGTGATCCTGGCATGCCCTGAGCTAGCATCAGGCCCAATATGCAACCTGTGCACCTGGACAGGTATGAAAATTATTCATCAGCATTGAAGAATTCTCTGTATTGTGTGTTACTTGGGAAGTGTGTTGTGTGTTGTGCCTACCCCACCTCACAGCTGCAGGTACCACAGGGGCAGTACAAGCAGAGTGCCATGCCTGGACAGGCAGCAGGACGCTTCCCTGCTGCAAGGAGCACAGGTCTGCCCTGCTAAGCTCTTTGCCTGGCACGAGGATCCTTGCAAAGCACCAGGGAGAAATTTCCAAAGGCATTTGGTCACCTTGCTGCCCTTGGCTATCTTTGTTGAATCTCCGAGAGGAGGGGTGCCGTGACCACTCCTGCCTGCTGCCAGGGCTGCACCCCAGCCACGTGTGCTGCCGGCACGTCAGGAGACACGTCACCTGCCTGTCCCACGGGGGCTGGTGAGGAGGAGCACGTTCCTCCACAGCCTCTGAAGCCACCTCATGACACTTGCACGCCTGGCTGCCAGGAGGCTGTCACAGTGCAGGGGAGGACAGCCAGAGTGGCCATGTGATCCCCTCGCTGCTATTCCTGGTGCCCCATGAGGCTGGAGGACTGTCACACGGAGTGAGAATCACCCGGCCGTAGCGTACAAGCCAGGTGAGTCCAGCTGTGGTGACAGCAAATTCCTAATTAGTTTGTTACATCAGACGGCCACACACTCAGAGTCATTACCCAAGGATGGCCTACGTGCCCGGCAGGACGTACTCCCCTGATCCCTGCTTCCCAAAACAGGACTGGGAGAGCCAGACAAGCTCACCCTGGAAAAGGGACATGCTGTGTGGTGTGCCCAACAGGCCAACAAGCTCCAGATCCCGCAAACCACATGGGGAAAACCCAGCAAGACAAAGTGCCAGGCACATAGGAAACAGCCTGAGTGTGGCTGTCCTACAGGGTGAGGTCTCATCCTGCCCCAGGCATGGATGCACAGTCTCCCACGGCCACAGGGACCTGAGCACAGGATGGTGTGTTGCACACCAGCTCCCCCATCCTGCTCTCCTCCACCTGAGGCTGCAGGCAGGCACTATCCCCTCCTTCCCAACCGCTTCCTGAGGACAGAGATCTGGGCAGGCATTTGGACGCCCCTCAGCAAGGCGGTGTCAGGGCAAGCTCCCTGTGTGCTGGCTGGCAGGTGTGCAGAGAGATCCTCTCCCCGTGAGCTCGGCCCCACAGTGGGTCGGAGCCCTGCCCACACCCACTCCCAGCAACACCACAGAGCAGCAGCACTGCTGCCTCAGAGGTAGCACAGGCAGGTTTGGCAGGGATTTATGTATCTTGGAGTAGCTTTCCCCATGGTGGTAGCTGGAACTGATTCTGAATACTTAGCTGGTTTAATATGAAAACAAAAATCACTGGATTGACAGCTTGTCCAAGCAAGGCACCGTTTGAGTTCCTGGCAGCCAAGCAGTGAGAACTACTGCTGGTCACAGGGTGGAGGTGAGAAACTGCGGGCCCAGCTGAGCAGCTGGGCTCTGCTCCATGCTTCATCTGAGTTTAGATGCTCTTCTTTCCTTGAGCCAGGCTAACATGCGGTGGCAAGGTGTGCCCTTGTCCTCCCTGGGCTTGAGCCCCATCAAGGCCTGTGATGCCAGTGGCTTGGAGGTGCTAGAAAGTGCAAAACCAGTCAGGGACCTCCTGCCCACCACAATGTGGAAGCATCTATGTCACTACAGGCCCTCCTGTCCTCCTCCTGCATCCTCTCGTGGCCCCAGAGGCACCTCACTCCACCAGGTGGAGAGTTCTCCTCTTGCCTGCCCTCTGGATGAAGGATCGTACAGGATCCAGGATGCCACTGAAGCATGGACTCCTTTAGAGTAAACACCTCCCAGCACACAGCAACCCTACCTAACTGGTTCAGGCAAGGAGTGATGAAAAACCCTGTGTCCTGCTGAAACCACTGTGGGATTTAGGTCAGACAGGTAGGATTATCCAGGCTAGAGCAGGACCAATGTGCCTGAACTGGTGCCCAAACAGTTCCAAAGGCACCACCAGATCTGCATGACACCACTCCTGGGGCACAGCTGGCCTTGCTGGAGGGGGCAGTGTTGCAGCAGCATCCTTGTCCATCCCCTAAGTAACGCGGGTGTTGCTGAAAAATGGGGCCCAGCCGCTGCAAGCACTTCACTGGCACTTTCTGTGGGGTCCCTGGCCCACACTGCAGGACAGCATAGTGGCATGGGGGTGGCACACAGGTGGGTACCCCCAGCAGGAACTGGGTCAACATGCTATTGGGAAAAGCCATGTTAGACCTTGTCTCCTGGAGAAGCACCTCTCTCAGGATCTCATCCAGAGCTCCCTCTGAGCAGCTCTGCACCTCCAATGCTCCCCAGAAGGAAAGCTCACCAATGCAGGCAGACAAAGCTGCCCCTGGAATTTTATTTCCCGTATGACAGAATGGGCAGGGTGGACAGGAAAGCAGGGATTGCCCCAGCTCACTACCTCCTGGGAACAGCAAGGGCTGGTTTGTGGTGCGCGGCAGGCATGATCCACACCCGCCCCGGGGGAGAGGGAAGCTGTGGGGCTGCGCACAGTCATTTCTTCCGCTCAGTCACCCGTCCCACAGCTGTGCCAGCAAAGCTATTGTCCTGGTCCCTACAGTGGGAAATCCCAGATCCAGCTGGAAACGACCAACACATACAGTCCCAGGTGAGCCTCGGAGGCCCCAGAAACCAATAAACAAAAAAAGGGGGTTCTCCTCTCCTTGTATCAAAGCACCAAGCAGACCTCACTTCCTGCCTCTGTCAGCAAATATCAGGGAATTTACTCAGCCTCTTCTCCTGGCTTTCCCCACCAAAGGGGATCTCTGATCAAGTAGTGGGTCATTGGAGAGCAGGGTGTGGGGCTGTGAACACGCCCCGGGGCACAAAGAAGCTGCAGAAGAGGATGCCCCGGCACTGCTCTGCGAGGCTTGGCACGAAAAGGGGCAGCAGGGAGCACGGAGTTTGTTGACCGCTGTGCCCACCAAAGCCCAGCCTGCTCCCAGCACCCCCACCCTGGGACTGCCAACAGGGCAGCGAGGGGCTCGTGGAGAGCAGCGATGGGCCACGCTGGGGCCCGAAGTCACGGTGGCAGTCCGGCGTAAAACCTCTGCGGTCCCGCTCGCCCCGAGGCGGGCTCAGCTCGGGGCCGCCGGGGCGCGGGGAGCCGGACAAGGGCGGCGGTACCGGGCAGGGGCGGCGGTACCGGGCAGGGGGTGGCGGTACCGGGGGGCGGCGGTACCGGGCAGGGGCGGCGGACCGGGCAGAGGGCGGCGGCACCGGGGGGCGGCGGTACCGGGCAGGGTGCGGTGGTACCGGGCAGGAGCGGCGGTACCGGGCAGGGGGCGGCGGTGCCGGACCCATCTCCTTGAGGACACCTTAACGGCGGTGCCCGCCGGCGCCTCCCGCCGCCCGCCCCGCTCGGCTCCCGCCGCTCCTCGCGGGGAAGCAGCTGACTCGGGGCGGCTGCCAGCGCTGCTGGCTGCTGGATCCGGCCGCGGCAACGTGCAGCCCGACATGTAAACCGGGCAGGCCTATGCTAATGGCGGGGGGAGGGTGCCTGGCGCAGGGGCGAGGGGGACGGAGGTGGAGGCCGGAGCACAGCCAGAAAATTCCCCCTCCCTCTCCGCCCCCCCCTCGCTTCTCCATCACCACCTCCCCGCATCCATCTGCCTCCCCTCCTCCTCCTCCATTCATAAAATCCGGGCGGCACTGCCACCTACCGTAGCGTGCGACGGCCGGCCCGCCGCTCCGCTCGGCCCGCGGGCAGCCCCCGGCCCAGCCCCCCAGCCCCCCTGCCCCCAGCCGCAGCCCCAAGCCCTCCCCGCGGGTCCCGGCCCCACCGCCAGCCCCCGACCCAGCAGCGTCCCCAAAGCCCACACGAGACTTCCCACGGGGAAGAACTGAATCCTGTCCTTGACCTTAAAACCAAGTTGGAGTCTCTCCGTCCAGCCCCTCACCCCAGCCTCAGGTGTGCCCCAGGTGTACTTTGGGGTGGTCTCCTCGCCACCGTCGGGGTGAGCATCGCCAAGAGCTGAGCGGTCAGCCCCACCGCCGCCCAACCTGCTGGAAATCAGAAGACAAGAGAGAGCAGTCTCTACCTATGCTGTCTAGTTTCCCACCCTTAGGGAAACCCCCAGCTCATGTTTTCAAGCACCTCCTTAAAACCACAAAGCCCTCTCTCGGCACGGGGGAGATAGAGGAGATAAAAGCCTGAGACAAGTCATGGGCCTTAGGTTTCAAAAAATGAGATTAAAGTACTACATACCCACCAGGAGTTAAGCCGCCCGCCATAGTCCCTGCTCAGGAAGAAACCCTCCCAGGGCCAAGCAACCCCCTCCAGGAAGAGACGCTAAGGGGCAGCCCCCTTTTCCTCGGCAATCCCTTTCCAGTTCCCCACTGGGGAGGGCTGAGACTCCCACCGCCCTCTCCTTGTAGCATTCTATTCTCCCTCCTCAGCACACAATGGGGCAATTCCTGCTTGGGTCTTATTCCACATCCCTTACCAGCACCCACAGGAATAAACTCCTGTGCCTTCCCACATCAGGGGTCTCTTCCCCAGTCCCGCATGACTTTCTTTTCCTTCCTTCCTTCCTTCCTTCCTTCCTTCCTTCCTTCCTTCCTTCCTTCCTTCCTTCCTTCCTTCCTTCCTTCC
>VZUI01057927.1:0-17402 GCA_013401135.1 Cettia cetti
GGTCCCTGCCATGGCAGGGGTGGCACTGGGGGGGATTTGGGGTCCCTGCCATGGCTGGGGTGGGGCTGGGGGGGATTTGGGGTCCCTGCCAGGGCTGGGGTGGCACCATGTAGGGTTTATGGTCCCTCACAGCCCAAACAATTCCCTGATTCTGTGGTGGTGGAAGGTGAAGGAGAGCCACAAACACCCTGAGCTGCTTCACAAAATTAACAATGGTCCCAGGGATGCTGCAGGCCCCAAATTCAGACAATTCCCTGCAAGACAAAGCAGAGAACCCCACAAACGTTCTCATTTCACACCTCCCATGCTCACACCGCAACTACCAGGACACAAAAGCCCTTTTCTCCTCCAGATGCAGAGTTCTGGTGATTTGGAACCATTTGAGCTCAGCTCAAACCAAAAATAATAATCTTAATGGCAATGAAAGTTCAGCTCTTGCCTCTCAGCACAGGAGGATGGGGGAGAATTCCTGTTGGATTTATGTGATTTGAGTTGATCACTCTGTGCCTACTTACCTTAAACAACCAGCTGGGAGCTGTGATGCTGCTTTATTTTTCAGAGCTTCAATAAAGAAAATGCTGCAATTTTGTAAATTATGGCCCCGCCATCGATAGCTCCATTTCCAACGTGCTTATCTTATCTCGTGCTTAAATCAAATCAAACACTTCCCTTAACAGCAAACCCTGCAAAAACCTGACAGGACAAAATGCAGAGGGAAATCTGAGATGTGATTTAACTTGATTGCAAAAGGCACTCGCTGCAAGAGGATGAGAGTGCAAGGGTGGGAGGGGTTTGGTGCAGCCCCCCCCCCCCCGAGGAGCTGGCACAGGATTCCATCAGCTCAGCAATTAGGGGGGCAGATTCCCATACCAGCATTCCCATCATTTCCTCATATTTGGAAATATGACAAAATGGTTTGGGTGGGAAGGGAGCTCAGAGCCCACCCAGTGCCAAGGCAGGGACACCTCCCACTGCTCCAGCCCCAGTGTCCAACCTTGGACACTTTCAACCATTTTAAGCTCTGAAAAATTATTTTAGAGGACTCAAATTAGCTCCCCCGAATTTCCCAAAGAGTGGGGAGTGCACCAGGCACCTCACCAGCCTGTTCCCCTCCTCAGAACGCTGCCTGGCCACAGACTGGTATCCAGAATAAATGTTGGGGTTTGTGCTCACCTTCCATTAACTGCCACGAGCACCTGAACTGGGATGAACGCCTGTTTATCCATTTTAATTGGATATTAAAGTGTGTTCTGTGGCTCCAGCCCAAACACCAGTGGCATATTAACTTACATTAGCTTTAACAACAACAAGAAACCCAACCCACCGTTGGCACATGGGCAATTATTCTGCAATTATCCAGAAATCACATTACCCACTAATTGCTCTGACAGGTGCCTAATTGCTTCTCTAAATAGGGGGTGAGGCTCTGCCCCTGGGCTTTCTCCACTATTTTCCTTGACCACCTTTCCTTCAAGCACTGAAAATACGGAGCAGCCAGAGCCAGTTTTTGTTCTGCTGGGGCTTTTCCCAGCCCAAATCCGTGTGCTGCTTCCCCCAGCCCTGTCCTGGGCATCCCCCAGCTCAGTGCCACTCTCCAGGGGACAACCTCCAGCCCTTCAGGACCCAAAAGCTTTCCCAAGTTTGATCCTGAAGCATCCCTGGTCAGATTCCAACAGGTTTTTAAGGAAATGGAGGCTGGGAAGGGGGCTTGGATGTGCCTGGGTGTTCTTGGTTGTCTTTTCCAGCCTTAATGATTCCATGCCTGCCACATTCCCAACCCTCCCTGTGTGAGCAGAGCTGTCACAGAGTGAAACCTCCCACACCTACTCCAGGTGGAAATGATCCCATCCCGAGCAGATAAATACATTCTATATAAATGACAGATATTTATTTATCTTTGTGCATGTGTAATTTATCTCCTCTAATTTGAAGAGTCTCCTTTTCCATGAGGAAAAAGCTAAGTTAGAAAGACACACACGGGAGGAAGAGTCTGGTAGCTCTGAGGGGCTGAGTGATGAGTGTTGGAGATAATTGGCTGTAAAAATTAAGGCACTGGCGGAAAATGCTGCCCAGAGAGCTGACAAATAGAGATTAAATGCAATTCTATCCTCTACCATTGGTCTGTCTAGGAAAGGACAAACTCATTTGATAAGCTCATGGACTCATTAAGGCTGGAAAAGGCCCCTGAGATCAAATCCAGCAGCACCCCCGTGGTCACCACTGCCCGTGCCCTCAGGTGCCCCATTCCAGGGCCTTCTGGAACCCTTCCAGGGATGGTGACTGCCCCTGCCCTGAGCCTGTCCTGCCTCCTTCCCATCCCAGCAGCAGCTCCAGCACCCCTGGCAGGTTGGGTTCCCTGCAGCCTCGGCTCCTGGGGCTGCAGCCAAAGCTCCTCGGGCTCTGATGGCAGAGGGATGCCTGGGGGGCTCCCTGCAGCAGAGGCTGGGCAGAGGGAAAGGAATAAAGCAGGGATTTGTTAAAAGCCCTTCGAAGGACACACCTTGGGCAGTGCAAGAGCCTGGCCAGGGCTCCCCCAGCATGGACTCTGGGTCAGGAGTTTCACACTTTTGTCAGTTTTGTCCATTCCATGTTGGGGTTCATTGTCCGGTTCCAGCCCCAGGTTCTGCAGTCCCACCCTCCCGGGCTGCTCTCCTCAATTCTCGGCTCTTCGCACACCGGGGCTGAAGCTGCAGCGCTGTCCTTGGTCCTGGGGCTGGAGAAGGATTGCTCTGACTGAGCAAAGGATTGCTCTGACTGAGCTGCGGGGAGAGCTGGAAAACGCTTTCTGTGAAGTTCAGAGTTCCATACTCTGAACAGTTCTGTACAGTCTGTACAGTGCAGGACAGAACGTGGAAAATATGAAAGCTGAGACTGAAGGCATCAAGAGAGTGAGCAGGCAGCAGCACCAGGGTGTGGCCCTGCTCTTTGCCTTCTGATATTACATTTTTGTAATGGAGTTTCTCACGCATTTTCATGTAAACAAAATATTGTTCATGCAACTTTCTCTTATTGTTGACATTCCTCTCTTGGGGAGGAGAAACTTGATATACTCCTAGTTTGACCAGTGTGGTTGGAGAGGTGGCAACCTCATCCTCCAATCCTGGTCATTGTCCAAAATCTGTATAAACTCAAGTAACAAATAAACTTCCTTTCCTGGCCTGACAGCTGCGTGTGTTCATTGCGTGTCCTGTAAGGACACCAGGGGTCCCGTGCTGGGGACAGGAGCTGCTGCAAACCTGGGACAAACAGCAGCAGAGGCCCAGCCCTCAATCTCCTTGCTGTGAGAAGCTGTGTGTGCAGCCCCTGTGACGCTGCTGTCCAGCACAACAACGCAGACTCCGAGTCCAGAGGCTGAGAAAATTTCTCCTTTTTTGTTGGGGTGTGTGTCCCTTTTATACCGTTTTACACGGACCAATTCGATTGGTGAAACAAGGACAAACCTCTTCAATCCCATTAGTTAATCTAGAGGGACAGCAAGAAGGAGTCACTCCTACGGAAAGGAATAAAAACATAAGTACAGTAAAAAAAAAAAAAAATCTCTTGTTTACAGAAAATTGCCTGAGAAAAGAATTTCAGAAAACCAAAACATCTCAGGCATGAAAGCAGGGCTACACCCCTGAGCTCGGGGAAGCCCTCCAGGACCCTCCAGCCCAAGCTGTGACCCAGAGCACTAAATTGGGGATATTTTGCCCCTCTGTGGCTCTCCGCAGAGCCGCAGCCCAGCCCTGGCCGTGGGGCCGGGCTGCACGCTCCGCAGGACATCTCCCGATGTTGCCACCGAGGAGACGCTGCCCGGGCTTGTTTGCAAACAGGGAAATGCTGCAAAGCCCGGGCCCGCTCCTGCATGCCGATGAGAGCCCTGCCTGGGAAATGTGACCTTTGTTTAGCAGGCAGCCTCCCCAGCTGCTGCCAGCATCATCTCTACATCCCAAGGTGCGCTTCATCTGGGATGCAAAGCGCTCCTTCCTTGCGGGGATGCTCGGCTGGGAACAAAAGGAGTCGGTTTCGCTGTGCCCGGAGCTGTTGGAACGCCTTTGAGATCTTTAGAGGTGATTTACAGCTCCTGCGTTTGGGAGAGGAGCGGGATCTGCGCTGGGATCGGCATTATCCTCATCATCCTCACCAGCTGTTTGATCACCGCATCACTGCCTGCTTCAGGAGGGAAGGGACCTGAAATTCACCTTGTTCCAACCCCGACACCTTCCAAGGTTGCTCCAAGCCCCAATCCCAGCCCTGCCAGGGATCCAGGGGCAGCCCCAGCTGCTCTGGGAATTCCATCTCCACCCTGCCAGGGAATAATTCCTGCCCAAAATCCCATTTTGGATTGGCAGTGGGAAGCCATTCCCTGTGTCCTGTCCCTCCGTGCCTTGTCCCAAGCTTCTCTCCACGTTTCAGGTGCTGAAAGGCCACAATTGCCCCGGAGCTTCTCCTCTCCAGCTGAACCATCCCAATTCTCCCACCTTCTCCTCATAACAGAGGTGCTCCAGCCCTCGGATCAGCTTGTCACGTTGAAGGCAATTTTTTTTTTTTTTTAAAGGCTTAATGAGGAAATCAGAGGATTTGCAGGAATTAGCTGTAGGGCACTCGGGTTTCTTGATAAGAGCAGCAGCTTTGTGGGAATGTCACCGAGTAAATAGCACAGCAAAGCATCATTACAGCAAAATTGATTCAATGCTACATTACAGCACATCTCATTTGTCTACTGTAAATCTCCTTCCATGCCTCCTAGTAGTTATTTAATGAAAAACAAGCAAAAAATGGTGAATTGCTCTCATATCTGTCCCAGAAATTCAAGTGCCACTGCAGCAAGTCTCATTCAAACGTGACAAAAACACCATTTCTGCATCAAAGCAGGGATGATCTCCATCAATCCTCCTGCAGCCAACGGAATTTCTGCTTCTTATGACAAATAAAAACCCGCGTTCTGGCAAAAATTCTCTTCTTAAAGGCAGAATTAACTCCCCGGGCCCGCCCTCCTTCAGACAATTGACACCTGCAGTGATTGAGGCCAAAGGAATCATTGAGGCAAAGAGAGGTTTGATTTCATGGAGAAGCTTTTGATAAATCTAAAGTTTTCCAGGACTGTATCCAGTGGCCTTTGGCTGATCCCTCATAATTGTGAGAGCAGGAAACACAACCAAGCCTATTTTGCCTCCTTGCCGTTGTATTTTAATGCTGATCTCTCCTTGTGAGCCCATTTGCAGCTTTGCACCGTGCGATGGTTACAATTCCCCAATTTAGGGATGAACTGCCTGAGAAGAATCCTGTCTTTTGTTGTTAAACCTCAGCCCTTCCAGACTGTTAAATTACCCTGTTTTACGCAGAGTATCTGCTGTGTTCCGTGGCAAATCAAGCGTTGCCCAGGCACATTCTGCCTCTGTACACAGCAGCAGGAGCAGTGTTGATGCTCAGCCAGCAGCCCATCCATTACTGCTTTTTTTTTCCCCTCCAGTACAGTTTGTCAAGTCGCTCAAATTAAGTTTTACACGAGATGCTCAATTTTTTGCACAGCAGAACTTGTCTGGAACCAGGCTTTAATTGCAGCACTCCAGGATTTCCTCCCTGGGAATGCAGAGTTCTTTTAGTGAAAAGCAAGAACAGGAGGGACTGCACATCTGATCCAAGACACTGCGGGGGAAAAAGCTGGGAAAGGGTCCCACAGCCAGCAGGAAATCAGGAAAAGTGCAGTCATCCAAAGGGAATTCCTTTGTCTTATGGGATCCTCCTTCCTTTCCCAAGTGAATAAAAACCTTGCTGCACTTGGGAGATCGTGGACGCCTTCAAACTCTGGGTAAGACGGAAAATTCCTCACAGGACCAGCCTGGCTCCTGACAGGAACAGCCCGTGGCAGGGGGGGCACTGGGTGGGTTTTGAGGTCCCTCCCCACCCTCTGGAGCCCCTCACCTCAGAGTGGAGCGAGCCTTCCCAGAAATTGTCCATCTTACATGGAAATTATCCACAAATTCAAAACGTGTAACTGATTTCAGCTGAGACAAAGACAAAAAATATTTCTTCTAAGCGTTCAAAGTATTTGTGTCAAAACTCTTTGATACCCAAACTGAAAGCAGCTGTGAGTGGCCTGACCTGGGCCTGAGCTACAAGAAAATCGCTGTCCTCGGTAAAAGGATGAAAAGGATTTAAATTTTGGTGAAAAGTCCTTCAGCAAATGAGTGCCAGGCCCAGAAGAGGAAACCAGAATGAGCAATTCTTCACCTCCCATGGCTGAAGACAGTGAAGGGTCTGCACAGTTCTCAGGCCTTAAACCCCAACCCTTTAAAGGATTTCCCTGAGCAGCTCTCCCTAATTCCAAACTGTTGAGGGAAAGCTGCAAAAACATCTTAAGGGATTAGAAAGCAGCACAGAGCAAGATCTGCAGGGGTCAAAACACTTGGTTTATCAAAGAGGGGTGAAAGGGGCACTTTGATCACAGATTAAGAAGCCAGAAAGGATAACACAAACCTGCTGGAGCAAGCACTTCATCCAGACAGGAACACGTATCAATTTCCAGGGGTTAGGAGGGGAGAAGTGCCAGAACCGCAGAGGAAACAGCAACACTTGAAGCAAAGCTGTGAATAATTAATGACTGAAAAATTACCAAAGGTTCTCGGGGCTGTGCCACTGCCAGAGGTCTTTAACACAGGGCTGAGTGTTTTTTTACAAGAGATGCTCCAGTTCAGCCAGAGCTGCTGGACTGGAATTGGCTGAGGGAACTCCCACAGTGCTGGGCACTGATCAAATCCTGACTGGGAAGGGCCTGAACTCCAGATTAAAACCACATTTCTACTAATTTGTTTTCAATACTATCGGAAAATATAAAGAAACACTCCAGGTAGAGTATATTTCCATTAAAATAAACCCGTTATGGCTGATGGTGCAAAGAGCCAGGGAACTCCTTTGCTGCTGCCCCAGGAGACGTATTCTCTTTTTTATTTTCACCAATTCCTACTCCTCCAATTCCTCCTCTGCTCTTTTCAGAGGGTCAGGGACCAGAGCTGCTCCAACCCAAGTCACAAAGACAATTAACCTCAGTACCGAAGATAATTAACCTAAATAACAAAGATAATGACCGTGGTCAGAACCACTCAGGCTGTTGAATTATCTCCTCTTCAGCAGCTGCTTCCACGTCTCCCCCAGAGCTCCTCTGCTGCCCCAGCAGCCTGGCCAGGCTCTGACTGGTTTTTGGGAGCCCCTTTCCCAGTGGGGGCTGCAGAACTGGCAGCCCCAGCCCACCCAAATTGCCTTAATTGATTCATTAAGGTAATCGCTGCTGTCATCTCCAGTGCTCCTTACTGACAACAACAGATTATCCCAAGCAGTTTTCCCTCCTGAGCCAGATTATCCCAAGCAGTTTTCCCTCCTGAGCCAGATTATCCCAAGCAGTTTTCCCTCCTGAGCCAGCCTTTCAGGGCCATTAATCAGAAGTCGCTCTTTGAGGTGCTCCTTATCCACGTGGAATTCCTGGAATAAAAAGCAGAGGAACAAGTGCCTTGCCATCAGTCAGTGACTTCATTTTCCTCCTGTGAGTTCTAAAATTTGTCACTTAAACAAGCACTGGTGCTCCTGATTTATAGGAGGGAGGGTTTGGCCACAAAGATATTTCATCCGTGGGCAAATCTGTTTTATAGCCAACGATTTGTCAGGTTTTTAAAGCTCTGCCAAGAGCTGTTATTGATGGGAGAAGGCAAAACCAGCAAGGAGAAGCCAAAATTTTGGCATCACACACCAGAAAAGTCTCAGCAGCCACAAGAAAATTGTGGTCCGAGAGGAGAAAATACTTGGATATGGATTTGATGAACATTCAAAAGCAGCTTTTGCCCAAAGAGGAGTTTGATACACCACATCCTCCCAGGCAGGTACAAAATTACCACACAAATTCATCAAATCACAGAATCATGGGTGTGTTCCATAACTCTTAAAGCTACAGAAATCTATCTCCATATAAATATAGATATAAATATTTTAGATTATATCTGAATTTTATATCCTCTGCCTGCAGAGCACAGAGCAAAGCCTGGAGTGGTGCCACAGCAGCTGAACCCAGAGCAAAGGGGAACAATCCCCAGCCTGGACTTGGGGCAGCTGCTGCAGCTTCTCCAGCTCCCCAGTTTTGTGCAGTGCCCTCCTTGGAACACCCACAAGGGTCCAGCCCCTCCCAGAGAGCTCTGAAGGACCCCTGGGAATGAGCAAATTCAGTAATCCTGCGAGGGGCTGCTCCCCCTGAAGAGGAAACTTCATTCTGCCCGGGGTAAACCCCTGCAGGCAGGGATGGGCTGCTCCTTTCAGTGCTCTGGGCCCATTTTCCTGATTTTTGAGGCAATCTGGGGCAGCAGAGGTTGAGGGAAGGAGGGAAGAGCCCAGAGGGTGAGTGGGGAAGTTCTGCAGGAAAGAGGGATGAGGGGGTGTAGTGCCTTGAGTGCCCCCCAGAATTATTTACTCTTTCTGCTGTGCGATAGGGTTGGGAGAAAAAAGCAAAGCAGGCTCCAACTTTAAAGGGTGTAAAAAAAGCTTTATTATCAAAACTACGAGAGAGAAAAAAATGAATGAAAAATCAGAATAAAACTTTGCAAAGCCTCCCCTCTTCCCCCAAAGCGCAGGGGAGGTGGCCCTGGGTGACAGGTTGGCTGTGCTGTCACTGGTTTCCTGCACACCCTCAGAGCCTGCCCTGAGCACAGACTGTGGGAACAGAGGAGGAGCCCAGGGGCAGCAGGGAGGGGAACACCAGCTCGGCCCTGCTGCCAAATCGGTGTTTTCCTCTGCCAGACTGCCACCCCTCACGGCAATTAAACTGATAATTGCAGGGACATTAATTACAGAAGAAGCAGGGCAATGCTGACAGATCATCAGCTGGGCCTTCCTGCTGCAAGGTTCCTCTGCCTTGGAAGTCAAATTCTTGGGGTTTTGGAGCTGCCTGTGAAGCAAAAAGATCTAAACTCTATTAACTCTACACCTGACACGTTGTTTATAAAAGATCCTGAAAGCTTCATCCTTTATTGAAAGCTTCCTGGAGAGAGAAATACCCAAAGAGCTGTAAATCATGTCGTTATCAATGAAAATATCAGGAAATAAAGGATGTTCTAACCCTGCTCACACCGTGCAAAGGGAGAACAAAGCAGCAAAGATTTATTTAAGATTTCTTTCCCAGGATAATCCAGAGAAACCCCACACCAGCAGCAGCAGGGCCAGGTTGGCATCATGGAACCAAAGGCAGATTTACCCCTCAGACAATCAGGGAAGCAAGAACAGGGGGGATTAGCTCAGGGGCTCCCTAGGAGCTCTTCAGCATCCTGATTTTTGCAGCATAGGGATAAGAAGTGGTTCTTTAATTGTCCCTAATGACTCTGTTTTCTTTGCCCTTTAAAAACTGTAATCCTTTGGTGAAAATCATCCTGAGTGAGCAATGGATTCAGTTCCCCCTCCTTACACAGGATCAGGGGCTAAGCAGAAGGTTCACAGTAATTGTGGCCCTTCCTTGGAATAATAATAATAATAATATCTAATGCCACTTTAGGAACTAGAGCTTAACAGAGTCTTACTTTGGGAAAAGAGCTGAAACCTCAGTTTAAACAGAGAAAATGAGGCAGGGCCTGGAACGAGGAGATTTGCTCCAAGAATTGGACAACAGGGATCAGAGAAAGCAGCACAAGAACAGAGTTTCAGGGGGCAAAATGAGGCAGGGCTGGGCTTGGGCTCCAGGCAGGGCAGCAGGGCACACCTGGCCAGAGAGGAGTGAGGCTCCTGAAGATGGATCAGCTCTGGGGACTCACCTGCAAGGTCTTAATAATAGTGGGACCACTTCTCTGGATGTGCTTTGTAAAAGAAAAGGGGTTTAATAATGACAAAAATAACAAGCATTATAGAATAAAAGAAATACAAGTCCAACACAGTGTAGAGAATGCTCTCACACTGCTGTGCAGTCCAAAAAAGCTACAGAGCAGTTCTGTGAAATGCTCTGTGAAGTCTTTTAAATGCTGGATGGTGCAGGTGGGAGGAATTGGTTTGTTGTCAATAGAAACAGCGACAACTTCTGAGAAACATTTCCAAACCCTGCCAGTGCCCCTGTGCTGGCCCTGGGCCCATGGGCAGAGAATGGAAAGTTCTGGTGCTTTTCCATCATAATCAGGGCTGAAACTGCACCCCCTTTTCCCTCTTTGGAGTCAGCTGTGGGCTGTGGGAGCCATTCCTGCACACGAGGATTCCATTTACCCTCAGCTGTTTGGAAAAGCCTTTGGAGGCACCTGCAGGTGTGAGCAGGAGCATTCCACCCATTTTCCTTCTCAAACCCACACTGCTGGCTCTGGGTGAAGACAGATCTTCCACCCTTTGGACCACTGAGAGAAGAGTTTCTCCATTTTTACCAAGTTTTCCATTTTTATATCCTTTTCTAAGCCCCACAAAGAGCATTAGCCTTTGACTTCAGGCAGCAAACACTCCCTGGCCTGGGTCTGTCTGGTAATTCCAAGCCTAAGCAGAAAATTCCAAGCCTAAGCAGAAAGGCCACACTGGAACAGCCCCAAAATTCTGCCCCCCTCCCATCAGCCCCCCCAAACACTCCCAGCCCATTCCATGGAGAAAAATCAGCCGAGCCAGGATGTAATGATGGAGTTTTGCACTGCTCTCAACAATGCAAGGTCAGCTTGTAGCATCTAAAATGGCAAAAATAACAGTAATAACCCAGGAAGAAACACAACTGACATTTAAAAGGATTTGATTGATGCTGAAGCCCGTGGGGAACAAACATGGAGATTCAGATGGGGTAGGAATGCTGCTCACTGAAATAAAGACTTTGAGAGTTAAAGGTCTTAATCCTGGGAAATAAAAGGAGAGGGGACAAAAAAAAGGAAAGAAATAGATAAAAAAATTCCTTGGACTTTTGTTCCTACAGAACAAAAGAATTATCCTACCCAATAACAAAAAAAAAAAAAAAAAAAAAAAAAAAAAAAAAAAAAAAAAGTAATGCTATTGAGGATGCAGTTTCCAAGTCCTAAAAGCCATAATGCATCCTGGCTAGAAAACAAATTTTCTCCACAGTATTACAGGATTTGAGAGCAGAAGATTTTGCCAGTGGATTTCACATGATGAATCAGGGAAATTGGAGACTGAACCATCATTACATCCCCAGGCATCCGCAGGGAAATGAGAAGGAAAGAGGAAATAAAAAATTAGAGAAGCAGCTCAGGAATGCTGAGGAAATGACAGGAATATGGAGTGAAAATCCCAGTGGGTTTTTAGGGACAGGGGTGTTTGGGAACTGAACAGACACAGAGGCTGCTGAGCCTCCTCCAGGGCTGGGGAAATCAGCAGCAGTCAGACAGCACAGAGAAAACCAGGGGAAAAGGAATCCAGGAAAAGACCTCTGGGGGTTTAGATGGATGGAACCAACGGGAATCTCCAGAAATTATTCAGAATGAATCTGAAATAGCTCCACCAGCAGCTGGAGCACTAAAACCACATCCCCAAGTACCAATTCCACAGAGGTTCTAAATCCCTCCAGGGATGGGGATCCCACCCAGCCCTGGGCAGCCGTGCCAGGCCTGGGGAACCCCTTCCAGGAAGGAATTTTTCCTAAATTTCAACCTAAACCTCAGGCCCCCCTGAGGTCACCCCAAACTTCTCCTGTGCAGGTGAGCCCCCCCAGCTCTCCCAGCAGAGCTGCTCCACCCTGGGATCATCTGGTGCCTCCTGTGCTGGGGTCTCACCTGGCACGGGGCAGAATCCCCCCTTTCCTGCCCAGCCCATAATAATGAAGTTTTTATGTCGTGGCAGTGAGAACAGGAAGCTGCAGGCACTTCCCCTTGTGCCTGGCAAAAGCAGCTCCCTAAATTTCCCAGTTTCTCATCTTGGCCACTTCTCTTCACACGTTGCAATAAATATCCCTGGGGCTGGGCAGGACATTCCAAAGCTTTTAAAGGAAAACAAAGTGCTGAGCATTCCTCCAGCACAGGAGCCTTCCATCTCTTTCACATTTCACTGACAGCCCCTGGGCCAATATTTCCATGTTAAAAACATTGATTTTTCTCCTGGAAAGGCAGAGCTGTCGTGGCTGCAGCAGCTGCTGCTCTCACTCCACACCTCAGCAGTGGCTGGGACAGTTTTAGCCCCGGGTTTCAGGTGCAGCAGCCTCCCAATGAGGACATCTTGAACCACACAAAATTATTATTTATTTTCATTTAACCTACAGAGACAGATCTGTGTGCTCAGTGACAGCTGAGGGGAGCTGTGTAGGGCAGGTAGAAATATTCCCCATTTCAGCCAAAAAGCATTTGGAGCTGCAGATGTTTATTTTCATGTTGGAGTGACAAACAGAGAAATCAAACTGCATCTGCGAGACACAAAAAAGCATTTCAACCAAAACCTTAAGGTCCCTTCCAGCCCAAACCAGTCTGTGATCCCATAATTTCATGGCAGGAGGGGCTCAGGCAGCCACAGAACAGAGGAGTAAAAGGGGATTTTCTAACCTTACATCACCAAAATAATAAATATAATGAAATTATTAATGAATAATAATGCAATTCATGGCTGTGAGAGGGTGAATTTTATACCAAGCCCACCACAACCACTCTCCAGGCTTCCAAACCACCCAGAACTGTTAAAGTTCCCTTTTAATTTTGGCTACAAGCAGCCTGGGAAGGTCTCTGGCTCTATTAATGGCTCTCATCTATCACTTAAGCCCAGAGTCACTTTCCAGCAGCCCTGTGATCAGGGAGGAAATGATCCTGACAAAACAACTTTGTTTTTTATGGCTTTCTAATCATTTTGTTATTATGGAGTTGTGGCTGCAGTGAGAACTCTGTGATTTACAAGTGATTGTTGTGGCTGGGGGATGTCACATCCAGAGGCACCTACACAATTTAATATTTATGGGGGTGTTCATATATCACGCACCATTTTAGGTGGCTGCACGTGGTTGATGGATGGATGTTGCCAGCTGGAAATGAGCTTTTCCTGGAGAACACAGAGTTATTGAGGTTGGAGAAACCCTCCAGGGGCAGAGTCCAGCCTGGGATCCCCACCTTGTCCCCAGCCCATGGCACTCCAAGAATTCCTTGGACACCTCCAGGGCTGGAGACGCCCAACCTCCCTGGGCAGCCCCTGCCAAGGCCTTTCCAGGAAGAAATCCTTCCTGGATTAATTAATTAATAAGAAAATAATTCCTCTGGGAAGCTTTCCTAACCCACTGGAGCCCCAGGATCAGGGACACACCGTCATGTTTTACACACCAATGTGTCCCCTCCCCATTTCAGGGGGAAAATGAACCAAAATAAAATTATTACTAATCATGGAAAAGCCTAAATGCCAGAGGAGACACCTCAGTGAGTGGATCCAAAGGCAGCTGAGGACACATGGTGGCCGTGGTGCTGACTGATGATCACAAAGGGCTTTTCCACCCCGAAGGACCCCAGGATCCCCTGATTCCAGAATCAGGATTTATTTCCAGCTGTGCATCCAGCAGAGCTGATTCCTGGGGAAGGGGTGCACAGAGCTGGAGGATTTGGGATGAGTTTTGTGCTGGAGCAGGGGGTGGGACACGTGCCCAGCCTCACGTCAGCCCCTGCTGGATCAGCCATCAGAGGCAGCAGTGGTGTCCAGAGGAGCTGTGACAGCTCTGGGAGCTGCCAGGATGAATCAGCTGCTCCCGGGGTGACTGGCTTCCAGAGGCAGACATTCCAGAGCAGGGCATGGTTGGCTTTGTGGCAGGACTATTTTAGGGGTCGCTGATCCAATTCTCTAACACTGGGAACTGAAGGTTTCACTGAATAAATTCCCAGAGCCATCGAACCCTGCACTCCTGAGAACATCTCCATGAAATGATCCTGCCTTTCAGGAGGTATCCCTGCACTGGAGACCACGCAGAGCCCTGTTATCCCTGCTTTCATGACACATTTTAGGCCAGCCCTAACCCTGGGCAGTGCTCCTGCCTGGCCCGAGGGATCCCTGGCTGTCCCAGCCCTGTTCCTGGGGAAATGGGGACCAGCAGCAGCCCAGCCCTTCCAGCCACTGCAGGGACTCACTGCACCTTGGCTCCTGCTCTGCTCCCTGCTGCAAAAAAAGATGGGATGTTTGTTAATGTGCTCAGATGTTGCAGATTTCAAGAGATCTTGGGCCATGAGGCACCTCTGGGGCCCTGAAAGAGTTTCTCCCATTTAAACCTCGGCCTGCAGTGAGCTCTTGCCTCTTCCCTCTCTTCCACGCTGACTTCCAGGAGCCTTTTTGTGCTTCTCCATTCCCATCCCTGCCCCAGCAGCTTATCCTGAACCAGGGAATCTCTTCCCTAAGCTCCCACTCCTTCTTTTCCAGACAGCAATTTGATTTTTCACTTTCCCTCCTGTTTTCCTCTGCAGCCCCTTGAATTCCAGCTGTACTTCATTCCATGGTCTCTGATTTTAAATAATTCCTCCTCTAGCTCAGTGTGGAGAGGAAACTCCTGGGAGGAGCCGTTTGCAGGGCAGCTCCAGAGCAGAGTGGATTAAGACAGAACTCCCTTGGTTCCACCACTCCAGCTCCCCTTCTGATTTTTTTTTTTTCCAATTCTAAGAAAGGAAAAACTCTGTTGTGATCCCAACACTGATTCCTTCCATGGTTCTTTTCTGAGGGAGATTAATGTGGATGCTCAGCCAGCTCTGCTGCTGTCAGAAAGTCAGGATTAATTGCTCCTCTCAGGAAAAGCACGGAGAAGCCCGTCAGCATCGGCGCTTGGGTGGGGAGACACTGATGGATTTCCCTGGATATTCTCTGTTTAATGGCTTAAGGAGCAGCAAACACTCAGAATTATGTAGATTTATGGTGGATTTTGTCACAGATCCAGGCTGCTCTGGGGTCCAGGAGCATCCTGCCTGCACAGCAGGAACGGCCACAGGTGTGGGACAGGTGAATAAAAATAAACCTCACACTGAAAGCTGGGCTAAAAATTAATCAGTAATTACAGGGGAGGGAGAAAATAAAATTAAACCAATCCATTCTCTGGGTTCGATTATGCTGGAACAGTCACAGACCATGTGCCTCCAAACTGCTCTTCAGCACATCCAAGGATGAGGCTCCTCCAGTGAGGGAATTCCAGCTCTGGGCATCCTTCAGCTCTCCTGGAGCTTCCAGAGACACACCTGCCCGAGGCTGTGGGGGTCCCTGATCCCACAAACATCCCCTGCCCGAGGCTGTGGGGATCCCTGACCCCACAAACATCCCCTGCCCGAGGCTGTGGGGATCCCTGACCCCACAAACATCCCCTGCCTGAGGCTGTGGGGATCCCTAACCCCACAAACATCCCCTGCCTGAGGCTGTGGGGATCCCTGACCCCACAGACATCCCCTGCCCGAGGCTGTGGGGATCCCTGACCCCACAAACATCCCCTGGTGCTCCCCGGGCTCCACAGCTCATCCTGGGTGTGGGTGGGACAGGGGACACCACCATGAGATTGAAGAACCCACTGGGCTTCAGCTGCCACCATTGGAGATTTATTTCCATCCCTTTTCCTGAAATTAGAAAATTTAGAAAATTAGAAGAAAAAAAGACTCTGTCCTAGGAAACAAACCTCTGCTAGAAAAAAGGAATAAACAGGAGTTATCTCTTAATGAATAGTGAAGTCTTATTACTGCAGCCTGTAACAACTTCAAGGTTTCCAGCAGAAACTTTTCCAAGCGAGATAAATATCCCATTAAACCAGCCCTACATCCCAGAACTCCTGCATTTTAAAAGCACCCTGAAGGCCAGAACTTGCACACTTCTCTCTGCAACTTCTGCTCTCTTCTGAAGCTCTGTCTCAAAAAGGAAGAGTCTTTCTAGTCAGGGTTGTTGTGGCTTCAACACAGGCTCCAGATTTTGGCAGAAAAGGCCTTGCAAAGGAAATTCTGAGGGATGGGGGTGGGGGTTTGCTGCAGAAAGGGAACATTGGATTTGTTAATGTGAATCCTGCTGTAGTTTGGTGTTTATCCTAAATTCCCAGGATCCCACCTGGTTTGGATGGGATCAAAGCTGGTGCAGTGCTGTGGGCTGGGGCGGCTCCCACTGTCCCAGGCTGCTCCAAGCCCTGTCCAGGGACACTCCAGGGTCACTTGGGCACTTCCTGCAGCCCTGGATGGCTGCTCTGGACTGGCTGCCCAGGGCAGGGCGTGGGGATCCCAGGGAAGATGCTTGGGGATGGGCAGTGACCCCCCAAAACCTCCTGGGAATGAGCAGCAGCCCAGCCCTTCCAGCGGCTCCAGGCACTCAGCTCCTGGCTCCTGCTCTGCTCCCTGCTGCAAGAAGAGGGTGGGATGTTTGTCAGTGTGCTCAGCTGTTGCAGATTTCAGACATTTGAGGGCCCTGAGGCACCTGGAAGAGTTTCTCCTGTTTAAACCTCGGCCTGCAGTGAGGTTTCCTCTCAGGACTCCTGGGATCCTGCAGGAACCCACATTTTCATCCACTCCCATCACTCAGGATCCCAGAAGGGCATCTTGTTTACAGACACTGCTCTTCTTCAAAGGGCTTCAGAGCTTCATTTTGCTTTTCACTGCAAGCTGCACAGGCAGGGCCCCCAGGGATTCATTAGTGGCACCAAGGAGGCTTTTCCAGCACTGCCAAAGGAGGCTGGGGAAATTATTTTCCAGTCCTTCCCAGGGTCCAAGCTCACTGGCACCACCTCAGAGATGCAGAGCTGCAGTTCTGAGGATTAAATTATGGGGATTTGACTCTGTTTTGTTTGCTCTTGCTTTATAAATTCCAAAAGTAATTTGAAACCTTAACACGGTTCACCATTAATCGCTAGTTAAGTGTTTCTGCCACCAGGTGGGAAATTTCTTATCGCCAGATGACACCTTTTCCTGCTTTTTCTTCAAAAATTGTCTTGCGTGTTTCCAGGATTAGTTTCTCGTGGAGTTTACAGTGGCAGTGTCACATCACACATTTTTGGGAGCACCGTGGGTGTCACTGGCACCACACCCAGAGAAACCCTTCCCACCTCATCAGTTCAGCCCCTGGGGTGCCTGGGGAGGGCTGAGCTGGAGCTGGGGCTGGGCAGGGCTGGGGAATAAAGCAGGGATTTATTGAAAGGCCTCTGGGATACACCTTGGGCAGGACAGGGCCTGGCCAGGGCTGCACCCAAGGGGGAACCAAAATGGGCACAAAATGGGCACAAAATGGGCCCAAAATGGACACAAAATGGACACAAAATGGACACAAAATGGGCCCCAAAATGGACACAAAATGGACACAAAATGGGCACAAAATGGACACAAAATGGACCCAAAATGGGCACAAAATGGGCTCAAAATGGACACAAAATGGGCACAAAATGCACAAATGATCCCCAGGTCTCCCACTTTGATCAGTTTGGGTCCATTTGCACTTTGGGGTTGAATTGTCCAGTCCCAGCTCCAGGCTGTCAGCTCCCATCCTTCTTGTTCCTCCCTGCAGCCACCCTTGGTTGTGCT
>VZUI01057928.1:0-39515 GCA_013401135.1 Cettia cetti
AAGAGAAGAGAAGAGAAGAGAAGAGAAGAGAAGAGAAGAGAAGAGAAGAGAAGAGAAGAGAAGAGAAGAGAAGACTGAAGAAAATAGGAGTAAATTGTATCAGTTTTATGGCCTAAGCAAGGATTTTGTGCAACTAAGCCAGCATTGTAAAGCAGCCTGTGAAGGGCTGCTGGGAAGAAGGAAGCTGTTGGGATAGACCATGGGGTGGCCCTTGCCAAGTGGAGCAGGCTGAGCTTGTTGTGACTTGCCTCTCTCTTACCGTGTGTAGAGGTGTACAACAGGGCACTAGCAGCAGACTGGGGGAAATACACACGTTAAGGTCCAAAGATGGGCTTAAAACCCCAAGAGAGACAAATAGAAAATCCCCAGCAATCAGGTGTACTGTAAGTCCCTGGAATTCCCACTGGCTTGCTCTGAACTAGGACACATCAAAAGCACACTTGCTCATTCCATGCTCTCTGCAATGTATCAGGAGAAGCTTTTGTTTCTCGCAAGAGCCAAGAGCAACAGGGTCCCAGTACGAGTTGGGCTACTGGGTGTTAGTGCATTATAAGTACTTATGATGCTGGCTTTAGAATAGAGCTCAGCAAGAAATCCAGTACACAAAACTGAGTCTTTTTTTGTGAGAAGCTGTCACACTTGCACTTATACACTTGAAATTCAGCTGGACTAAAGCCCCAACCTTGCACATGTGTCTTTTCACTTGGTCCATGAAATTTCTTCTTGATTTTGATAAGATTTAAATTGTGGCTTTTATTCTATCCAGCTGTACCCAAAACATTTCCAGCTTATGCTCCCAAGGAAAATTTGGCAGAAAAAATTCACAGTAAAAAAATAAAGTATACACATGATTCTTAGGTACGAGTTTTCTATGGCAGAGTCATGCAGAGTAGAAGCAGACACTACAGGAAATGTAGCTGGACTGGGTAAATTTCCTCCTCAGATGTTTTGCTCCTTGAAGTTCACTTCTCAGGCCTTAACTAGAACAGAAACCCTATGGACAGGACACAGGCATGACTGCTCCCTAACTCCACACACAGCATCCCCACATCATGGCCTATGCTTGGGGGAGTAGGATTTTTACTGTCATGGACCAATCTGTACCATTCTGCACTCACATGGCTATGGTGGGCAATGGTCAAGCACCTGAAGTCAAGAAGCATTCACTTTGCATGAAAATGCTGAGGGCTCTGGCTTCAGGTTTTGCCAGTTATCCACAACAGGGGAATTATCACGTTAGTTCCCAGCAGCATCTGCATTATCCTCTTTACTTCCTCTCTACACCTTGCCATTTTTTAATCTCAGGCAGAAATACAGATCACCACCCTATGTATGCAGGTTGCTTAATATCCACTTCAGCCCATGGCAACATCTCTATTTCTCTTTTGATTCATCAACATCCACCAAGAACTTTCTATTGGTCTTTTCTGCTTCCATTGCTAGACTGTCAGCTTTCCCTTTACATTTCCCCACTAGCTCCCTTTTTTTCAGATTACCAAGCATGTAACATCTCATCACTTCCCTTTGCTTTAACCTTTTCACACCAGAACTGCCCTCTTATAACCGCTGCACTTCAGTTGGCATACAGCGACTGACCTCAGCACCTTCCTGCTGTTAGATTTGCAAACACACACCCTCATGACCTCCCCATGCTGCTCATCATCTTGTCTCTTCAAAATTATTATCCTTTCAGGTAATAACCACAAAAAATATTTTAAAAAACCAATAAAAACCTAACTGTAACTACCAGTGAAGCTCATACGTGTGTTCACTGCACACATCTAAAGTACTTGAGGGAAGACATTTTGTTTCACCACCTTTTCCCAGGACCTAGCTCTCTGCCACCATGTAACAAAGCTGAAGAAATAAATCAGAAAATCAAATATTTACAGTTCTGCAACTAGAACTGACCCCACTTGTCAGTGGAGTCACTTGTTAGGTAATCTTAATTATAGTTCACATACTAGGTTTTTTCCCCTTCAGAACAATGTTTCTCTCTGGAGTGCACAGCACTGATGCACAAAAGACATGGCAGCTTAGAAAGTCTCATTTGCACGTGTGCCCTGACTTCTCAGCTCAGCGAAGTTATTAGCAAATGAAAGTGTGCCTTTTCTAGTGGGAACATCAGGCAGCTACTCCAAGGTCTATATGCCCTCTAATTTATAAAAGTGCACCCTACAAGACCTTCTTTGAGCTTTTCTCCCGTTATCCTTCAGGAACCCCTGAGGAACAACACACAGACCTCTGGAGTCCCACAGAGGTGGGAAAGCTGGCACTGACTTGGCTGCTGTGCTCTCCCACACCAGCCTGGCCCCTGGCCCCTCTGCCACCATGCCAGCACTGGTCCGACAACCACCTGCGCCTGAGGGGTGGGAATCACAGAGCAGAAGAGAGGCAGCTCCGATGAGATTCCCAAACTCAAAAAAGCCCTGCTAAGCGGCACACTCCCACTCTCCCTATGTGCATCTTAGCACTGCAACCTCTTCACATCTCACGAGCTAGCGTGGAACAGATGCGTCCCCCCGTCAGGAGGCAGCGACACCCCTCCCTCCTCACATGACTCATATGATGTCAGAGTTGTCCTTGTCACCGACCCCAATTCAGGCTCACACGTCAAGGACATGCTTGCTTGGTGGGTCCTCAGCATGATGGATAATCCATCCCCTCTCATTTGGGTTTCCTATGTCCCACCTAGCCACAGAAAAGAAAGGACTTTTTCTAGTTGAGGAAACTTGGCTCCTCTGGCAGTTCCAGTGGCACAGCCGTGCCGAGAAATGCTGGCAGAGCCTACAAGGTTTTGAAGCTTTGAAAGCTAGGTCAGCATCTCCCTGTACAACACCAATGCCACCCTCAATCGATGTCCAATACAGAGAGGCAAACGATTTTTATAGAACAGTCATGTACTTTCATGTGATCTAATATTAGCTGTGCTGTATGTAATTATTTTATGTAGTACTCTGCGTTCTGCTTGTACTCCCATCGATATGTCTAGTAGATATTTGTAGTTCCCTAGTAATTTAATAGCTAGTTTGTGCCCTAAAGCATAAAAACATTTCTACCCTATCTAAAGTAACCGTGGGTGGTGTTATCCATATAAAATCTTTGAGTCCTAATGAGCTTTTGTTCTCAAGTTATAACCCAAAAATATATCACCCGGCTGTTCCGTTCTCTGCTAAAGATCCTCACTATGATGTGAAAGGAAAAGAAATTAAAACCTTAGATAAATGTGTTTGATCTGCCACAAAGACGGAAAAGACATCCCCTCTGTATTGTATCTTGTTGGTATTTTTTCACAGACACATTTTCTGTTCATTGCTTAATGTTTAAAGGCTGAAGATGAGCTGCAATTTTGCAAACCCTGATCTGGAGACAGCTGTGGTCTGAGCTGTTCAGGAAGGAGCAGCACACTGGTCGTGCTGCCCTGGGCTGAGGTGGCAGTAGCTGCTAGAGCCTGGACATGATTCTAGAAAGCAGTATGGTGTTTGGGGTTCCTAAGGGGAAAAGGCAGCAAGCTCACATGTCCTTGAAGGAATGTTGTTAGAAGAATTCCCACCCTTCTGCCTGGGGAAGAGGAGGCTCTGAGACACACAGGGAGACACCAGGGAGAGCAGGTCTCCCAGACTTTCCACTCTGTGGCAAGAAAAGCCCATCCCTTGCCCGCAACAAGGCTTTGTTTCACCCTCGCAACAATCTCATTACTGTGAGTAACGGGGAGTACAGCGATGCCAGCATGTTCCCTTTGCCTCTTCCTTAACTTGTCTTTATTCACAGCCATGGAGGCAGGCCAGAGCCAGGCACTCACCAGGAGCCAGGCTCAAGCCTTCCTTGGCGTGCCCACCTCTGCTCTTTAGGAGAGGGTACAGGCTGTACAATACATCATCTGTTATGCAATGATACCCGGCGCATGGTTCCGCTTTGCTTCCCGGCGGCAGGAATATATCACTCCCCCCTTCCCTTCCCTTCCCCTTCCACCCCAGCCCCCAGCCCCATTCATCCCTGCCACTCGCTGTTTACTACCGAAGCCCTGCACGGTCAGTGAGGAGCACCCCAGTTCGCAACCAAGTGGCCACATGAGTTGCAGTATTTTGGCCAGAGGAGGAAGCATGCCAGGGAACCAACTTGTAAGAGGGATTTTTTTTTGGGGCCTGTTTCATTTCTGCCACGGCTCTCCAGTAAAAAGTTGCACTCTACCGCTTACACCAGGTCTGAATGTGCCTGGCCCTACTTACTCCCCATCACATTCGGTTATCTTATATTTTAAATAAAATTAAAAGGGTGAGAAGTAACACTGAGAGAGTTTGTGATCTCAAAGGAAACAAAAAGTGTTCTGTCAGCTAGATTGTAAAAAAGCCCAAGATAAAATCCCTGGATGAACATCTTCTGAAGCACCAAAGAAATTTGTACACAGTTTTGACCTTAGAGGTAAAACATCCATCTCCAAACACACAAGGGTAAGTACCTCTGATGGTAAAACCTGGCTGCTTTATTAAGAGTGAACAGCAAGTCAAGAATATTCAGCTAGAAAGAAAATAATTCCCTCTCCCATCAAAGCAACAGGTAAAAAGTGCCAGCAAATCCTGTCTGCTCTGTTCTAAAGAGATTTCTTAGTATCTATGCTTTGAAACAATGAAATCTAGATACAGTGTTACTGTCACTAGAAAGTAAATGAAGACAGTGGAAATGAATTCTTCCACTCACAGTTAAGAAAGATTCTGGCATTCAGCATTATCAGTAAATCCCAGAAGCAGCAATCAGCAGGTAATCTGTTCAGTGTAACTAGATAGTGCCATCACATACAAGGATTTAAGAAATGCATCACTCCAGAGAGATACCAATTACAAGATAATCAAATTCTGCCTTCTGTGATTGTGGGGAAAACGGTAATAAAATCATAATCCCATCCTTGCCATGCCACACCTTATAGCACCCTTCCTTATTGCTTGAGCCAAACAGAGATATGGGAATTAGGCACTGGTGAGGAAACAACTGGTTTGCAAAATAAACAAAACAAAATAAAAAGCACAAATATTTGACTATGCAAAATCTGGTAATTTCACTGTTTTTGTAGCAAAAAACCTCCAAGATACTGTGTCACAGATAACAGTCAAGTGATTATCACACTCCTTTGATTAGCTCAAGGAATGAGGCTTAGGATTTTGTGAGTTTAGAGGAACACTGTCTAAACCATCTCCAGCACATCAGGTGAAAGCAGTTGACAAACAAGGAAAAAATAACCTCATTCTCCCAGAAAAAGCTATTATAACCACTGAATCCTACAGCAAAAATTCATCAATTTTTTTGAGATTATAGAAAGTAATTCCTATCTCAACAGAGCGTATTTTTCCCACCATTAGAATTGTGTGCACCCTGCTTTATGAGCGTAAGTATTTCCAGCACAGGCTTTGCTGTGTTTGCAGGAGCACAGAGGCTGCTGAACTGTTTGGGGAAGTTCTTTGAGGAAACAGTTCAGCTGCAGACATCTGCACCAGCAAGGAGGCTCTACCCTCTCAGCATGTTTAACATTAATCTGCAGTACATTAAAAAAAAAAAAAAAAAAAAAAAAAAAAAAAAAAAAGAAAAAAAAAAAAAAGAAGCAGCACAGCATACTCAGGGGCAGCAAAAAGTTGAAAATTCATCTCAAACATAAAAACAAAAATTAAGAACAGAGTAAGAGTGACTAATACAACTGCACGTGACTACAATACACCTGTGTGTACAGAACTCTCCTCTGAGGGTGTTGGGGGAAAGACCCTGCAGCCCCCCTTTTCAGTATCAGCCACTCAACTCTTTCTGATGAGCTGCCAGATACTTGCCAGGGCTGCTCTCAGCCCCAGGACCCCTCTCAGCGCCAGGACCTGTACTTCAGTCATGCCCTCCAACACCCAGGTATGCACACTCAGCTCCATTAATAAGGAGAAGAACCAAAAAAAAAAAAAACCACCTTTCCCTCGCCTCTCACCTTCCCCCCCCCCCCTATTTTCAGCTCTCTCTGTTCCTATATTTTAGTTGGGAAGTTGAAGAAAGAATAGCAGCTGCGCCACTGACAGCCATACAGGCACAGTCCTAAAATGATAAAGGGAGTGAATAAACAAGTTGTATTCATCCCCTGTACCCTGCAACTTCACTGTCTGCTACCTTGGTCTTTCTTGATTTCTTTCTATCTCACTCACCCCTTTTTTTCTCTTGCTGCTTCTTTCTCTCTTCCTTTGGCTTTGCAGCTTTAGTGTCTTTGATATTTGGGGAATGCATTCTTTCTTCTTTCCCAAATGCACTCTACTCCTTTCTCAAATCTCTTCCAAACACCCACCCTCTACAAATATAAGCATCATCTCTCATCATTTTTATTACAATGAACTACTCTGCTTTGTTGTGCCTTGTTCAAGCTGCATATCTCTATTTTATAGAGCATTTATGCTACTGTGCACATAATACATAATGGAGCATTTCAGCATGGAAGCAATTGCCTCTTACACTGAAGTAAATCTGGAATTGACAGTTCTAAAATGCTTATAACTGCAGGACTGTCTTTCATAGACTCACAGATTTTAAGGCCAGATGGGACCATTAGATCATCTAGTCTGAGCTCATCTGAAAACCTGCTCTGGTTCTTCCCTAATAATGGGTGTCCATGCGATGCCATCAGGACCTACCAGCACAGCATCCCAGGATTCGTGTTTCAGTTGTCACTATGCACAGTGCAGCCAGCGTATCAGCTGCACGAAGCATCCTTCCAACTCCAAACCGCCGAGGCACTCAGAACTACCACCTTCCTCCGGCAATCCTACTTGCACAAAGGCAGCAGGTAGGTAAGAAGGGAGATAAAAGGGAAATCGGCCTTTTTAGGGGGAAAAAAAGCCACCAAAGCAGTTCTCAGAAAAATCACATATATCATTTTTGCCATTCCTATTGCAACACAGCTGAAATTTCAGGCGTAAGCCTAAATCTAAACCATAAACAGTCCCTGCACAAAGAAGCTAACTGAAACACAACGAAATAAAAGTGCACATGCAGTATCATCTGTGTTCACACTCCATAATCCTGGCTAATTATTTGTCGTATTTTACATTTCCTTAAAATTCACATCCTATTTTTATATTTCACCTTTTGATATATACTAGCATTTATGTTTTTCTATTATCATATGGCTCTGAAAACCAAAATAATTTATTTATATTAAGTTCTCTAGTTGTATTCTTGCATTTATATTACCCTGGTATATAAACAGGGCTTTGCCTTCAATACTCTTCAATACTCTGGTATATAAACAGGGCTTTGCCTTCAATTTCATGTACAAAAAAAACCCCACACTGAAAAAGTCTAAGATCAGTCAAAACCCTGGAATGTACATTGACTTAAAGAATTTAGCAAATGATCTAATTTGGCAGCACATAATGGGAACTTACCATTAATTTATCTATATGTCCCCATAATTTCAATATCTCCCAAGGAGAGGCAGCAATTTTCTTGTTTGCTTCCAATTCACGTTTTTTTTGTGTGTAGGTGTGTTTTAATGCCTTTTCCCCATTTCTGGTGTGTGTATCTGCATGAGAATATGCACAATTATCATCTTTAAAAGGCTAACTTAAGCATCCAAGTTTCAAAAGGAGTTCTCAAAGGAAAAGCTAATTTATACTTCATTCCTTGACTATTAACTGCATTGGGAAAGTAGAAGTAGAATCAAATTATTTTTGCCAACTGATCGCTTTCAGAAATTTTTACACTAGCCAATATGCAAATTTATTAATGAAAACCATCCAGGGAATTTATTAAACTGTTCATATTGAAGAAAATTACTTTCATTTACATTGAAAAGTGAAATAATCTATCCTGACCTATATATGTGCTTGCCAAGATTCTATCTCCACTATACTTGGGGTCTTTACCATGCTATCACCGTGAAGAAGAGCAATTTCTCCTCTTTGTTTTGTTTTGTTGGTTTTTTTTTTAATAAAAAGGCAAATAATAGGCACTGCCAATAGCCATTGTTGACCCAAGTCAAAAGTGTTTGAAATTAATTTATCCGCTTTGGATGGTGTATAAATTTCTCATTACGAGTGTCAGTGATGGACAAGAAACCATTCCAAAAAATGTATTGGGTATCATGCCAAACTCTGTAATCAAGGTCTCTTGCAGAGACTCTGGAGTATACAAAGGGTTTCACACAGTCAGGAGCGTTAGCTATGCATGCTTTCCCGTTGCCCGGGCTCAGCCAAATACTCTGTGAGAACAACACGTATATACACTTTGTTTTATTATGCCTCGCAGATGCTTTTTTTGTTTTATATTTCAAGCTTTGTCAGGTCTAATGTTTGTTCCTTCTTCATCCTTCAGCTCTCACTTTTCCCTCTGCATCCCCCTCACCCTCCAAATTTCGGGACAGCTTCCTAGACAGACCCAGTATCGATTACATAAACTGTCTTTCTTGGAAAGTAAAGAGGGGGGGTGGGGGGTTGTATTTGGGATTTCTTCTACTTGCAACTGAAAATGGCAGCCATTGAACAGATCTGGTCAATGACAGTAAGAGAATAAGCCCAGCAGAAAGTGGTAATATATTGTGTTACACTTATGCCAACTTGCCAAGTCAAGTTCTTTTTCTCAAGCGCATGTACAGTTTGTTCTTGCTATCCTCAGTTAACTCTGCTTTCTGAATAGAGGAGATGGGAACTGCTCAAAGGCCACAATAGCATGTTCTACTTAAGGTTTCCTCTCCACACTAACCATTGTGGATAGCACTCTTTACAGTCAAGCGCTCTTGAATAAGAAAGCTCTCATTAAGGAGATGAAGCTATGTTTTCTTTACCTTGCAAGAATTCTGTAAAATGAGATTTTCCTCATTACAGGCAAAATACCTGCTGCTAAAAAGCAGCACAAAGTTGGCTCTATTTCCTTGAATGGATTTGAAGCTGCCTTCAAAACTAGCAGCAAAAGAGCATCAAAATGACAATATTGTACAAGAAATGCATCAGGAATGAGCGATTAATCTAAGTTTCTATGGGAACGTGAAAAATGACATATTGGATCAGATGAGTGGCCTGCTTAGTCCAAGATATTCTGTCAGCTAATACTGTGTACCATGGCAAGCAAAGGCTTAGTGCCCCATAGCAAACAACTATTCCCCCAAGACACAGAAATCACAGGTAGGATGGCTTAGCTTGAGAGCAAAGACCAGTTGATGGTCTGAGGCAGGAGGGCTGAGAAGCATTTTGTTGCTGGTGTACACAGAAAAAAGATTTCAGGCAACGTTGCTAATGCAAATACCATTTTATTACGATTTTTTCCATCACTCAACCTTGGTAGCACTCCTCACGTCAAGCTGAGTTTTTCAGGCAAGAGAGCCTGCCAAAGGGTGGGTGGCTTAAATCACATTGATCCAAATTTTTATAGGGTTTTGGGGTTGATTTTTTGTTTAATAAGGAATATAAAACCCACACACTCTTCAATATTGTGCATTAGAACTGTCACGATGAAGCCTGATGTAGCAGGTATTACTTTTCCTTTTTTTTTTCTTTACAAAATACTGCTTAAAAAGAAGACACGTGTAACCAAATTTTGCCAGTTCAGGGAAGGACAAGGATGGATCTTTGATTCAACTAGCTATTCAAAGAGAACAGCAATAAATTCTGCCAGTGCAGCGTGTTTATTGCACAGCAATCTTCAAATATAATCAAATCCAAAGCCAGCAATAAAATGCAGGTAACAAAATATTATGGAACACAGTAAAATATAATAATATGAGGGTAAACAGTAGTAATAACTATGTCCATGGATAAAAGGGGGCTGAGTCATTACCAGCATCACCCACTGTAACTGCGTAAGAAAAAAAGTCCCAATTCGTGTGTTTCCCTACCAAATTTTAGTTTTTCTCTAGTGATTCTTCTCCCCAAAGGAGCTTATTCCTGAAAACTCCCACTGCAAGAGTTCATTTCCATGTTTAGTTGTACCAGAAAGTAGGGAAATTATTTGATGCCATTTTAATCTCCAGGTTGAGTGTTTACCCACTATTTCCAGGCAAATTTATTTTGCTTGTAAAAATTACAGAAATAAATTATAATATCTATAAATTTATGACAAAAAAATTGAATGGGGAAAATCTCTTCCCCTAAAAAAATACAGAATATTTTTTCCTAAAATATCTGTGGTCAATTCCTACTGCTACATATGTCTCTGGAAGTCCTTCTGCTTTTATTCTTTTTCATCTACAGAAGGGAAAAAGAAGCTAGAAAATTTTATTAGAAGTTCTTTTAAAAGCCCCACAGATCAAGACATGTAAAACTAAGACTGGAAGTCATTTTCAGTAGCAACCTTAACCGCTACAGAGACAATCTTTTCATTCCATCACCATATACCATAAGAACATATTAAACAGCACTAAGCATTAGGAATAACATAGAATAATGATAATGAAGTGGCTGGCACAGTTTGCCCATCCACATTTGCAATTAAATTAACTTTCTAGTTAAGCTAATTGTTTCTGGCATGACAATATGGAGCAGTCAGTTAAGACACAATTTTTTTAATCACACTCTGTTTTCCTGTGTCGAACAAGAAATTGGTAGAATCAAAGGCTGTATTCTGTGCAGTGTGGCGTTTTTGTGCTGGCACGAACACTGCAGTGCTTGCTTTGGTTCTCCATTGAGTCCAGAAGCCCTGACTACCCTGGTCTGAGCCCCTAGACTCTCCACCCAGAAACACAGAGAAACAGGATGATTTCATGGAGTGCCCTCGGTAAGGTTCCCTTCTGACAAACATGAAAGCTGGGGAACATGGACAAGGCACCGGAAGCCAAGAATTTACAACTCAACATTTTCACCTATCAAATTTGCACTTTCAGGACACTGGCGGCTGGCTCCTGGTCACAGTCATTTCCATCCTCTACTGCATACCTGGAGATTGTGAAAATGCTCAAAACAGTATCCTTGTCTCATCCCACATGCCTGGTCATCCCTGCATTCCTAGAGTCTGTGCTAAATACTTATTTATCTCACTTTATTGTGATTATTGTAGCTCAATGCAATATGACTTGGTGGATTAGTCACTTCTAACCTCAGGGACTCTGGGTCCAGAGGGTGAATTTGATCAGATATTAAAACACAAGTGAATGAGTAGATTAATTCAGTGAAGTATTACAATGAGAACCTTAAAGCTTGCTTTTAGTCAGTAGGGAACTGGCATCTATGCAAACTTGTAGTGATCACTCACCATGCAGCATCTCTGAACTTTATCGCAGAGAGCAAGTCCCAATCTCCAGTGGTCTGTGTGAGGGACTGGTGTGTTACACAATGCCCAAATCCCACAGGGAAACACCAGCACTGAACTATGCTATGCCTCATGTCTTGGGCAACTTTTTCCATAAGAATCCTTGGCAGTTCAGATTTTAGCAGTTTTGCTAGAAGTAAAATGTTCACACATATTTGCTGAGGGTGAGTTTGGAGTTTGACTTCAGAATTGATCCAAGACATGGGAACAATGGTCTGATCCAGACTTCAAAGTGAACATTTTCTCCAAAACTGTTTTGCGTTGTTTATTGAATGAAATCAACTTTATTCATCTTTTCCATACTTATCCAGTACCAAAGAAAATTAAATAAAGAATCTTGAACTTTTCCTAAACTAGTGCCTTTTATTAAAAACATCAAAAAAAGAGAGGTTTTTTTCACTCCTACAGTCCACAAAGTATTTTCAGAGAGAAAAAAAAATCTCTGAATTATTCATTTGAGAAATGTAATGTTCTCCAACCAAATCTCACTATCAGTCCTTTTGGACACAGCCGAAGGGACGACAAGAAGCTAAGAGGACACTTTAGGAGGTCAGACAAGAATTCATACTAGCACTGTGCAGCTGCCCTCCTCTCTCTGCAGTGTGTGTATGTACCACTGTGGCCTTTAATCAAAGAGCAATAAGAAAGTATCACAAGCAGGACTGACCAAAACTTGCTGAAATCATTGAGTGAAAGAACTGTTTTTCATTTGTACTAAATACAAATAAACATTAAGCTCATTTACGGAGCAAAATAATCAAAACAATGGGAGAACAACCAAAGCATAAACATATGGGAAGTTTGGAATGAAAATAAGCCCTGGAGTCTAGATGTTTAGGACTTTGGTAGCAGAATGCTTGTTTTGGATGGTTGTGGGAGAATCTCCAATCAAAAGCCAAAAGGAAGCATCAAAAAGAGCCACAAAAGCATCAACAGCATGACTTCAAGATAAACCTTAAGAAAGCTATTGAGGCAAGTACTAACTGAAAGAGATTGGGAATTTCAAGCAAGGGAATTATCTCTTGTTTGATTCTACCTGCAGAAACAGAAATCAGGACTTTGTAAATAAACAGGATTGCATCAAAGATAAGTGACTCAATCATCAATTGCACTTCTTAACATTTAGACTCTGGGCTTCCTACAACGGGGTTAAAGAGAGAAAACCCCCATGTTCTGGTTTCCAAGAACAAAGCCTGTGAGCTGGTATCTCTCCTGTATCAGGGCAGAACAAAAGGCAATACACAGTTCAAACATGTAAAGAACTGGAGGAGTTAAAACAGCACCTGAAAACTTACTGGTAAAGATGAACCCTTATTAGAAAGCCAATGGCAAAATGCCCAAAGAAACTAAGAGTTGCAGCTGCAACAGTTGTGGTTTGAAATAAGATTGGAAAGGGCTACAAAAGCTTTGACCAACCTGGAAGTTGCTATCTGATAAACTGCAGAAAGTGCTCAGGGAATTGAAAAGTGTCCCAGAGAATGAAAATGAACCAGTATCAGCAACCATGACATGCTGAAAGGACAGGGAAAGGAAAAACCCCCAAAACTTCATTTGAATTGGGTGGGAGCAAACCTTTTCCCTACTCAAATATCAGCAAGGACCTCAAGGGCAAATTGGCTATACACCAATGCAGACACTCAGGTAAGAGCCGGAAACAAAGATCAACAAAAGACAAAAAGATATTGTACTGACTGTACAATTTACTACAGATCCTGAACTTTTTTCACAGCTGCATACCACAAAAGGAAACAGCTGCTGCAGACAGAAGATGCCAGGAATTTGCCAAGATCTCTACAGTGCTGTTTCTCTGTCTCAAATTCAGTTCAGCAATTTTAATATGGCTCATACCATCATTATGCTTTGTGGAAGAAGTGATGACCAATCTGAGTTTATAAAGCAAAAGAAATTGGCAAAATTGGCAAAAATGAAGGAATGCAGATGAGGTCATTATTGATCCTGGAGGAAAAAATGCCTTTAAAAGAGAATAGTTATAAACACAGGCCTAGTGAGAATAGAGCATGGCATGGTCCAAACCAGACCCCCAACACCAAGATGCAGAATAGGCTGGAGGGGAGCATGAAGCTGAACCAAGCCAGGAGTTTGGACACCAGTCACACACCAGTTTGCAGGTTCTGTAGGAAGCTTAACGGTTACTTTTTTAAAAAGAAGAAATAAACAGAGAAGGCTATTTAGTGTGTAATAAGTAACTATATGAAATGCACACGAGTCACTGAGTCAGACTTCAGTTGTGACACCAGGAATAGAAGGTAAGGGAATGGGTCATTCAACCTACTGATCTCTTTTGCAGTGCCCAAGCCCAACCTTTAGGGGCAGAAATACCACTAGAAATAACAGGGAGTGAAAACTCTCCAGCAAATGAATAATGAGGAGTGCTCGAAACTTGCTTTGAGACTCTGGATCCCTGGGGATCTGTAGCTGCTGAAGTTCTGGATCTGAAACAAGAGTAAATCTCCATATATTTACTGAATGCTTCTTACAATAATCAGAAAGAGATGGGGAAAGGGAGACTGCAATGGCAAAAAATGGATATGGTAAATTAATACGAACTATAGAAAGTTTGGGTGTGAACATGTGAACACTCAGAAAATGTATCAACTTTTAAACTGGCACCCTACAAAGCATTTAAAGAGAAACAAGAAAATATTTTTGAGACTGTTTTGTTAGAAATTATTCTCTCTCTGACAAACACCTAAGTTGTACCTAATTGCTTCCACACAAGAGTGATCCTGGATACCTAAACAGCATCCTTCTTTTCAGAAGGGAAGCAATAAAGAAGCTTTAGAAGCCCATGGAAGAAGCATTTTAGGAAGCTAAAACAGACCCTTCACCAAATCTCAGGCAGAATCCAGTTAAGGACAAAATGTGACAGAATCAGATTACAGAAAACAACACAAAGTCATTTAGCATGTGCTCCTTTATTACCGTAAATAGTACCCTAAATGCTGGTGAAAGCTTGGTCTGGTTTACTACCCTGAATCTTAAAAGTAGCTATTGGCAAGGGGAAGTGGATCCAGAGGGACAGGGGAAGAAAAAAACCCCCTCAAAAAAACCAACCCACATTCACAGCAGGACAAGGACTGTGGCAATTTAAAATGATGGGCTTTGGCTAGTGCAATACATCAGCTACATTCAAAAGTCTAACGAAGTGGGTATTATGTGGCATGCCTCTCTCAGCCTGTTTGTTATACCTAGATGATGTCCTGGTGCATGGTAAAATGTTGGAACAAGAACTGATACATTTATAAATGGCTTGTAGTTAGCTTAAAGCCACTGGTCTTAAACTGTCTAAATAGAAAAGCTATAAGCTTGTTTCAAAAAGAGGTAATTTACCTTGGGAAAATCAAGCAAGGAAGGGAGCAAGAATTCCTTGGAAAATAAGAAGCTGCCCAGAGCTTGCCGGCTGCCCCAACACAGGAATGGGCACCAGCTCTGAGAGGATTCTGTTTCTTGTTTTCAAGACTATCAGCATATTTTTCAGCATTGCAAAACCACCAAATTGATTAGGGAAACCTCCCAGCAGTCAGTCAGTTTAAAGTTATTGTCTCCAGACTTGAAAAGGGCTTTTGCAATTGTTCCTGTCTTAGCTACCTGCACCCTGAGGCTTCCTCATCCTATCCACTCATTAGTGCTTGGGGGCAAGTGCAACTGCACACAAAACTTGGAAAGTGGATTACTAAACAAAAGTCTAAATTTTCTGAAGGGATTTATTCCCCCCACAACAAGAAAATGCCCCAACAAAAGTTTCCCTTCTCTGTATCTGCAAGGAAGTTCATGGTCAGCATAGAACAAGTTTTTGCAAAAATGGTTCATGTTGTGGGAATCCTAAAATTACTGAACCAGCAATGCACGTTTGCATAGCCACAGTGGTTATGAAACTATACCTGGTCCAGTAGCTCATTACAGTTAATAATCTCTGGAGAAACACAGTCATCTTCCCATGATTCCCAGAAGCATAAATATTCCTGCTTATCCAGTGAAACATTTGTCATCTTCCCAAGAAGAGGATCCCAGTACTTATGGCGCAACATATGACATAAAACTAATTTGGTAAATGTAGCCCTTGGGAGAGAAATCCCTCAAAATACCCCACTGAGTCAGATGAGCAACAGTGCACACAACAGCAAACCAATCAGGAAAAAGTCCAGGACAAAATCCATGTATGAGGACTGCTTTTGTCTGCTGTGGTGGCCATAATCAGATGCTGGAGATGAGGAAGGACAGAGCAATCCTATTTCTGATTCATAGCCTCTCAGCTTCCAACTATTTTCAACTCTGAGACTTCCTGACCCATGTATAGTTTACATGCAGTTAGCAATTCTCCCTGATTTTGTCTTTCACGAACTTAAACATGTAAACATGTCACATTCACAATGCCATTTGGCAGTGAGCTCTGCTGGTCTACCACCCACTTTGAAAAGCCATTCAATGCTTTGGAACATCCTTGTCTTCCTTTGAAGTTTTTTTTCCCTATCCACAAAAGCATTCAAAAATGAAAGGTCCAAAACATGAATGCATTCAAGGTGAACCTTGATATTCTTTGTGTTGCCATCAGTGATTTCCTTGGTAACTATTAACTTCTTTTTTTTTAATCATTATGGGGCACACAAGAATTCACAGAGCTATCAACATCCCTGACACCTTGCTCCTCCTTCATTGTAACAGTCAGTAGATCCTGGGAATCGGGGTAGTTTACAAGCCTTCTCTACATAACCTGCACTGGTGACAAAGGTGATGAATAGCATGCAGATGTATGACAATGTGTTGACAGAGACAGCTGATCTCGTATCCTTAAGCAAAGATAAAGCTGCTAACCATATTTGCAGCTGATTATCACTCTGTTTTTTATTTAACCTTTTTTTTTCCCCCTCATCAAATCGATATCAGTGCAACCACTTGTCTCCCAGCTATTTCTTAATTTTGGAGCTCTCCCTATACAAATCACTTCTTTCTTGCTGCCTTCTAAGCTACCCAGCTCAATCTCTAGTCCTACTCCATTTCTAGTTTCATTTCTAACACCCTTTCAGCCTGACTTTCTCCAAACATCTGCCAGCCAAGCATCTGCATTGAATGGTTTCTCCTTCAGCAACACACTGAAAGAAAAGCCAAAACTCCCTCTTGGCTTAAGCATTTGGTACCACTCTACCTTGGGCCAGCTATGATCAGACCAGATCAGTGTGGTTTTACTTTTGCAAATTTGGTCTTGGACATCTCATGGTGAGAGAGCAGAAGACAATTCAAAAGCTTACAAAGAAGAGCATATGTTCATTAGAACAAAGATGAGGTCTGAAACAGGGGAGCTCCTTCCTACCACTTTTTGGGAAAAGGATAGTTACTAGCCAAACTCAAATCCAATCTCAACAGGTATTGGTAACAGAGACCTATCCAGGGAAAGTGGTAGATTTTTTTCTATGCAAGAACACATTCACTTTTCTCAAGCTTAAAACAACCTCTCTTTCTCTGTTGCAAATCTTGGGGCATATTTAGCAACTTCACTGCTCTTTAGGTTGGCTGTTATTTATAAAGGAAAAAACCCTGACAACTATTTATTATAGATAGTAAAACTGAGCCAATGCTTGGGAGAGCAGCTTGACCAGCGCCACAGTGAAACTTGTCAGCAGCAATGAGAACAGAATACGTGTTTTCCAAGTTTCAACCAGAAAGCACAGTACACCAGAACAGTGGCATTGCCTATACACATGCAACACTGAACAATGACTGATGCTGAATACTCAGTGCACCTGCCAGTGTGTGCAAGTCTTGAAACACAAAATGAGTGAAATGATATAGTGAGAGTTTCAAACATAACGAGAGTAGTACAGATCAAGGGAAGTGAATTCTAGTTAACCCAGCTGATAAACTGAAACATGGTAATATGGTACACATGCAATAACTCTTTCACAAGAAAAGAGCATATAGAGCATAAAATTAATGCTCAGCTTTCTCCCAACAGGAAAAAAAAATCCTCCTGAAATCCAGCTACTTGAGTTTTGTCTCTCAAGTGTGATCATGCTTCTTTTGATAAACTCTGGCCATAAGTAGCACTGCATGTGGCAAACAAGAAAGCTTTTCAAAATCCAGACTCTGCCTGAATGTTGTGCTTCAGTCAGAGGTGTAAAAACACCCAAGGACATAATTTAACTAATGTAAGCACTTCAGGACTCCTAGTGAAACTGCTTGGAGTGGTGTATTCAGTTGTTTAAACCTTTTTTTTTTTTTTTTTTTTTTTTGTCACAGGCAAGATATATGTTTACATGGCAGACTTAATTGCTGTTTTCAGAGGACTAATGCTGTGTAAAATCATAGTCATCAATACAGCCATTTATTTTGACTATAATTAACAAATCAAGTCACAGCACGTTTTACTTATTTGCCAATCTGTTGAATATTCACACTGGCCCCAAGTCGCCTATTCATTTAGCAGTAAACATGTAGCCTAGCAACTGACTGTCAATATCAACAGTAGCTGATGAAGTTGTTAATCTCTGGAAGACTGACAGGTTAAGCCAAATTCTCCTATGCAAAACTCTCATTGTCCAAGCCTTACATTAGCCCACAAGGATATTTATGTTCAAAAGATACCACATCTCCTTCTACTATTAAAATTAAATGAAGTGTGCTAGAGGCAGGAAAAGGCTATGTGCTCTGCCTGCCATGCATGTTTTGCATGCACCACAGCATCCAGCATTGTGTTTGCAGGATGTATTGACCATTGCTAATTTCCAGAGACAATTGAAGACACTTTTGCATCTGTTCATCATCCCGGAATAAACTATCATATAAGTGCACGCTGTGCACCAGAATATAGATGAGGTCAGGAGAAACACAAATATCTCCTTTGCTATGCAAATCTGCACTGGAACTACAAAAGAGAAAGCATGAAGGTATGGATAAAGAGCTTTAATCTGGGGTATTGAGAATCAAAATCAGAGTGAAGGAATTTAAAAAGAGTACGAGCAGTTTGACTGGGATAACAAAACAAGAATATGATTTAGCCTGATTTAAAACTTGATACACCAGCACTGAACTAAACAATTTTCTAATCATTTAGTTGTACTGCTCAGAAGTTCCATCAACATAGTATGTGAAAGACAGAGAAAGACAGATTAATTATCTGCAAATATACAGCAAAGAGTTTCAGAACAGCAGGACAAACCTATTGCTTTGTGCTGTCTGTTACAGGCCTGAGCTGGATCAAACTGCCTGCCCAAAGTACTTTTTATCTCACTTTGATATTGACAGCCATGCCTGTTGTAGCAGATGTTCTTAAGGGTAAAGTCCTACAACAACAGCAATTCCACAATGATTTAATCCCTTCCAAGTACTTACAGAAAATGGATGGTTATCATTAGCAGTGAAACTGTGGAATCGAGGAAAGTAGGACTGGGGAGACTGTCTGCAGGACTTCTTGCTCCAAGACAGAATCAGCTCTACATTTTGTCATTCCTCTCCTTAACAGCCTCCAGCCACAAAAAGGACAGTCTGTTCCAGAACTGCCCTACATGAATTATCAGAAAACTGCCTTTTCAAAATGTCTCCTAATATCAAATTCTTCCTAATAATGATTTCATTCCGTTTCCTCTTATGCAAAATAAAACCTATCTCTTCCTCTCTACACCATACTTTTGCATGTTTGAAGACTACTGGTAGGACCCCACAAGAGTTTTCCCTGACCTAGACTAAACAGCATCCATCCACACCTCTCCATAACAGCCATAACATCTTGACAGGACATGGTGACCATGCCCTTCACTCTTGTCTGGATTGTCTCCAAGTGGTGAACATCTTTTGGGAAGATATCGCCTGTGCTAAGCACGGCAGAGGAGTTACCTAACACACCTTACAGATTATATTGCCATTTATGAATCCCTAGATGATGTTTGCCATTTTCGCAACAGCATGACATTGCTCAGTTTGTAATTTTTCCAAAGAACTGTTGTCAAAACAGGTGTTCCCCTTCTTGTATTCCTGCAGCTTATTGCTTCTGCTGAACTACCATTCTTCTGTACTCAGTTTACAAAGTTAAATCTTTATAGATCCTTTTCCCCAATTCTCAAGGCCATTCTCTATTCATAAAACTTTCCACTCTCAGTTTTCTGTAAATTTAACATGCATAATGTGCATTGTGCCACTCTGATCATGGTCTAATGAGAGCTGGGCACAGCTCTATAGAACACTCCTCAATACATACTTCTGTTTTGATACTACTTCATCCTCCTAAAATTCATTCTCCAAAGCAGCTTCTCCAGCTAGTTTTGTTTTATCTAGCAGCATTTTCATCTAGCCAAGGTGTCCCTTGCTCCAGAGGATGTCATACAAGCCAATTTTAAAGGAGACTGTGTCAATTATCTCTTCCCTTTCCATGAAGTCTGTTAGCCTTTTGCACAAGGAAATCCAAGTGGTTTGACAATTCATTCTTGCAAATCTGTGCTGGCAGCTTTTTACTTTCTTGTGATCCTTTCCTTTCAAATATTTGATTATATTTCCCCACTTGCCCCCGACCCTCCTGAATTTTTCTTTGGACTGGAGCTGGAGTTAGCACTGGTAGATCTGTAATCCTCTGGCTCCTCTTTTACCACCCCTTTTTCAAAATGAAGGACATTATGTTTTCTCTTTTCCCAGCCTCTGGTACATCATCTATTGCAGATGAGCTCTCAAAAAAACCCGCTAATGGCTCTGAGATTCCTTTAGACAAACCCTGGAACAAAGTTCATCACAATCAGTCAATTTAAGAACATCTGAATCATCTGCAAATCCCTAACTTGGTGTTTTCCATTTTTGGCTACAATTGTTTCCCTTTTCTATTTATTAAATAGTATTAATAATATGAAAGCAAAAAACGTTCTTAATGAGGTCTCAATTAAATAGAAAAAAAGGAAAAAATTAAAAAAGAGTCTTCAGAATGCTCCATTAGCAGGTTGCTTTCTCCTGTAAGCAAAGCAGCAATCCTTGTCTAGGCTTTCTTATTAATGTATGTTGAAGATGATTCCTCCCCATTTCAACATCTCTAACTAGCTAGTTAGCAAGGCAATGTAGTGCCTGGACCTTCCTTTCATTCCTTCATACTTGTGCCATTTTGGGGTACTCTCTCTTTCCCTTTGATGCATTTCCTTCTTGCTCCCTGTGTAGAACCCAGCTCTTTAACCAAATTAATCACTATATTGGGTTTTCCTGTGCTTGTACCATAATGTCTCATCTTTGAGGATCTTGCAGCTAATTCACTTTTGCTTTCAACTATTAAATTTGTCTCTGGAGAGGTCTTAGCTATCATTTTCTCAAGTCCATTTTTGTTACATTGTTGTTCCTCCTCATCTCTTCACAAAGATTGTGAAATCTCATTTCATGCTCAATTTCACCCAACTTGCCTCTTGCCTTTGTACTCTCAGCTATTTCACCTTCATTGCCTAAAATATAAAAATGCCTTTGCTCTTCACACATTCTGCAAAACAAAAAAACATTAAAAAAATCAAGACTAAGCCCCACTACTTTTCTAGAACTTGTTGAATCATCCATTTTCCACTCAGAAGGTTTTTCCCTCAGAAGGTGTCTGTAAGCATTTAAAGTTCCATCAAATTCTCATTAATTTCACAAAAAAGTCTTATCCATCTGACCTTCCTGGCTCAGTGTTTTGCAATAGATCATAGCCCCTTTTACCTCTACACATAATTTTCATCCCCACAGTCTGGGCCTCAGGATATTTCCTCACCTTTCTACCATCTATTTAACATTCTTCATCGATCCCTCTTCTCCTTCATATCCCCGTGTTAGGCTACAGTATCAAAATCAAGATACTTGATCAAAAATCTCTGAGCTTTAAATTTTCAGCCCTTGCACAGAAGCTGCTTCCCCACTGGCCTTCCCAATCAACTGCAAAAGTTACAAAGCAGCTTCCCAAGCTGCTTCCTCAAGGAAGACTCAGCAAGTCTCCAGCTTGCACACGGGGAACACAATGTGATCCCGGTCAGGGCAGGCTCAAGCATTCCTTGTCCCTTTGGCCTAAGCCTAAGGTTCAATTAATTTTGTTGTATCACAAGCTCCTGCCAGAGCTTGCAGTTTTATGATCCAAACATCCCCCAAGACATAACTGGAGCATCTGAGCTAGGTGGTGGAGGAAATGTAAAGGTTGGTGTAATTTTTGCACTTAGCGCATCCCACACTGTGTTCCTAAGTAATCCCATGCCAACATAATGTGTGTCAGTGGAACAGCCTGAAACCTTGCAGGACCCCAGGCGAGTGAACCTCTGGGAAGCAAAGCAGTTGCCTAACATGACCCTGGATATTTTCTCAGAGATTTAGACCAAAACCACCAAAGAACATTCCGTTCTCCCTGCCAGAGGAGAGGCAATTCACCCCGTGGCATTGCCTGATCCATCCTGGGCTCTGTACACAACAGGGCAGTGTTTACATCTGCCTTTTATTGCATCCCATCACAGATGAACCAGTCAGCTGCAATAAAAAGTCTAAGCTAGAGAAACATGCACAAGTTCCTACTTCCCTTTTTATTTCAACTTAAGATTATGTACATTGTCCCTGTTTTAAAAGTATCAAGTAGCCAACAAAACACAGGTCTATCAGACTTCTAGTTATACAAGGATTTAGTGGTTTTATTAGATATTCATTTACTGATTTAAAACCTGTTCCATCTAAAAACAATATCCTACAATATAATTTTTACCTGCATTTATTCCTTTTATATAGGTTATCCCTATATGAAATATTCATTCAAAATACAGGGAAGTGTTTTTTACACCTAGTTGTTTTTGTATTCTTGCTGTGCAGGCAATATTAAAAAAAATGCCAAACTCTACTCCCACTTATTTTGTGAGGTTCAGGCAAGATTAGACTCTTTGCTTCAGGCTTAATGGCTTCTACAGAAGTCACTGTTAAAGTTTAGATAGCAAGCTATTGATAGGTTCTGGATTGCACGGACATGTTTTTCAATTCCTTTTCTCATTTTAAACTTGGTGTTTAAATTGTTTTAACTACTTAACTGAGGAAAAAGAAGGCCTACAGTTTCTTTTATATAAACCTCACCCTCTTCAGTTGAATCTTTGGTAACCTTACACAATTTTACTCTTCACGTAGTTCTTTTTATGGTACACAAATCATATCAGCTTCAAGTACATGTTATCTTTCTAACAGAATCACTTTAAGCTGCTAATAAATTCTTAACATAACTTTTTAGCCATGTGAAGCTTTAACAGCTGAATTACTACTTAAATCACACAGTAGATGATTAAAAAAACTTCATGGGAGAAGTATGGACAGTAAAAAGCTTAAGTAAACATGAGGTCAATATTTTATTTAATAAACAAATTATTTAAGGATGACTGATTGTCTTGAGGTGGTAAAGTTTTGTTCTAGTTGTGTTCGCTTCAAAGAACGGCAAGTATAAACTTTCTGAAGTCTTTTATTACTTTGAATTGTGTTATGCTTTTAAAAAATATCTAAAAAAATTACAAAAAAGGGAAAAAAAAGAAAAAGGAAAAGCAGCAGCATACCATATTCCCATACATGCAGCTGGAGAGCAAATAAAATTTGGGAGCAACTGTCATTTCCATGAAATGGTAAATTCCCTCCCTTTCCCCAAACAATCAAGTCCTCTCCAAGACCAGGAAACTGAATATGGCAATGAAGATGCAGCATCTGAGAACTGGAAACCATTACAGCTACATGAAAGACACCTTGTTCACCCCCTCCGTCTTAGCTAAGGAATTATCTTCTGAACTCTTGTTCAGCATTCCCACCAAGCAGCTCGGTGCATTGGAACAGCCCTCTGAGTTTTCTGGTTCCAAAAGATGCAGCTACATGAAAAATAGTGTAATTGTTTTTGACTTTAGTATTACAATAATGAAATCCACTTACAGTACAAATTCATGTCAGCCCAAAGCCTATAATAGCCTGATTTTTATCCTCAAATTACAAAAATTCAAGTTAAACTGGTGAGGCAGGAGCAAAGGCAGAAGAACATCTGATAGAAAGAATCATTAAAAGGTGCTCCATGGTCTACCCCCTCTGGAAAATGAGTTCATTAAAATGGCCAGAAAGAAAAAGAATAAGAAAAGCTTTTATTTACTGTTTTCAAAAATTATGGTCACTAGCCCAGAAAGAAAAGGAAGAAGTAAAATCATTCATGAACTACGTACTCATGGCTTTCCTTCCAGAGCTCAGAAAATGAAGCTGCCGAGCTCGAGACAGTGAAAGGTCCTTTGCATTCTGGATGTGCTTTCTTTCTAGATTTGATTCTAAATACATGCAAACTAAAAATCTCTCAGGAGCTGAAAATAAGAGTGCCATTTGACTCAGCCAATGCAGTCCCCTAATTTATTGAGGCAGACCCAAGATGCCCCGGTACAGATTACTTTAAAGATGCAGAATTTTGTGCTAGCTATCTAAACACTGATATTCAAAAACAAAATTTTGTCAGAGTATTATGTGCATCTTGAAGCCAAGTAAGAAAGAAACTGATGTGGTAATATCAAGCCTTTTCCTTTGACTTATGAAAACAAATACAAGTCTTATATGGAAAGTTGATTTTAAAAGGAGAAAACTGATTATTTGTTATGAAATGTAAGCACACACATGGATGTGTCTGCAATATCTGCTATTCAGCACTTGCAAGTTAGGAGCCCAAGGCCAGCTCATGAAAGTCAATACCTGCTCTCCAAGTTTCCCACCACGTGTCTTGGGGAGAATCATTCAAAGATTTTAAACCCTCACTCCTCCATCACTACAGGACCATCATTTTCAGTTAACAACTTCCCAGTTCATCTGGGGATTGACTTGATAATCCCCAGACTTTGAAAAAGCATCTGCATTGGATTAGAAAACCTGATATGGAGTCCAATGAAGTCAGCTGAATCTTCCTGCAGATGATGAGAAATCATACTTATTGTAAACAACAGTAACCTCACAATGTACATGGTAGCCTGTAATCTAAAGTGCATATGAGTACCACGGATTATCTAGGGTTTTTTTAATGCACAGACAAATATAATATGCATTTGGCTAATGTTATTCATAACTGCTGAAAATCAGTGCCAGATATTGTGTCACCTGTACTGTTTTGTAGATAGTGATAATAGCAAGTTTACAGGGGTCTTGAAGGAGGCTAATATAAAGCCAGCTTGAAACAGAATCATGTCTCATCTGGCAAAACCAAAGCAATTCAAGACTAATTGTATTAGAACACAAACTCAGACAAAGCTTTCCAAGGAGATTAAGCCATACCAACCAATGCAACAGGATTTAACAAACAGGCAAAGAGCATCAAAGACCTTGGAGAGAAGAAATCTCCTGCGCTGGAAAGGAAATTAAATACTTCTAGTACATTTTCAAGTGTATATCCCATCTGTTTTAGCATTCGAAGTGACAAGACTCTACAACATCTGTTATAAGACAAATTGCAGCCTAATGGCCTCTCTGCCATAACGGTTTGGTCTTTTGGAATTGATACTCAAGTTCACCTTTTCTTAAAGGAAAAGCCATTATTTATCATAAAGATCATCTATTTCCAAAAGCAGGAGAATCTCTGTTGGTTTAAAATTTTTGAACAATGAATAAATGCCGAGCCAAGACAATCTTGTGCATTTGTTTAATGGGTTGTCTCTCTTTGCAAACTATTGAATCAGATTATGAACATGTGAGATTTTTTCCTGAAGTTTGGACAGTCTTTGGATATAAGCCCTCTAGGGGAAAAAAAAAATAAAATAAAGGCATTAGATTGTTGTAGAGGTAATTTGGTCAGAATGAATTTTTCTTCCTGAGTGAACATTGAGCCATTACCCAGGAAGGTGTCAGGATGAACATTATCTCATCATGTGCTGTCTTTCAGGCAATGGTCATTTAAGGAGGCAATGGTCATTTAAGGTAAGCAATATCACAAGAAAAATCTATAACTGTAATATAAACTGCATAAGGTGCTCCCAGCATGAACCACAAGGCTTGGCCAAATTCCGCTTCCGGCAATTACTCTGTGTCAGTCTAATAACTCTTCTGCTCCTCCTGCCCAGCCCCCGCAGCTTCAAAGAAACACAGTTTTCCTCTTTGTGTCACTTGGCATTGAACTGATCCTTACTACAGGTTTGCTACCTGAAACTGCAAAGGGATCCTGTGGCAAAAAGGGCAGCAGCTGCTGCCCTGGTCCAAGGGCACCCACGGGGCTGTGGCCCCTCCAGGTGACATGCAGACCTTGCTCACCACACAGGCAGGCTTACAGGGGAGGAAACACAACCCTCGAGCACCCAAGCGAACTCATGCCTGGATACTGAGTGAAAAGGGAGTTGCAACATAAATGAGAATATCCCATAGTTGCTGTTCTGCAGTACTTCCCAAGAAATAATTTGCATTATCTGCTTGCACAAATGACTTTTTTTTCCCCCTTTAAATAGCATAAAGACGGCTGTACTCACCAGACAAGGTAATGCACATGCTTCGTGTCTAAAGTGCAAAAGAGGTCAAAGCATTGCTCACCACCCCATGAATAAGAACACAAAAGGGCATTGTAAATTCCAAGGCAGAGAACAAAAAAGGAAGGGAGGCAGGTGAAACCGTAGAAATATTACACGTATTAAGTTTAATACCCAGATGAGAATTAAGTTACTACAGTGCCTTTCACAAACTGCTACTTTTTATGTTGCAAATAACTTCTCCATGATAGATGCAAATAAATTAATGCTGTCATTAATCTTTCCATTTATATCTTTCTCACTCCTTATGTCTGCTTTCATCGTTGCACTTACCATACTTAAGTATATGTTAAAGAGACTGTCATTTTTCCTTCTGTAACTACTATTTCTTCAAACAAGCACTACTGGATTCTAAAGCAGAAAACTTCGATTTCTGAAGATTATCTTTTGTTCCTCATCAAAGTAGGTGAATATTCTAGGTGAAGACATCCCATTACCTAATTCTTACCTAAGTTAAGAACATTGATTAAATGTGTGATTAGGCCCTTCTTAAATATGCTTTTATTTTAGATTATTTAGCAGAAGGATGCGAGTAGTCTATGTAAAACACATCTCAGTAGATTTTTTTTTCATTAAAGATTTCATAATGAAATCTTAGAAATCCAGTTAGTTACACTGACAAATTTTAGAGTATGTCTGTGACTAAGGACAACTCGTGTTGCTTGCAAAGGTTACAGGTCTGAGACATTATCCTATTGAAAAAGGCTGCACTGAACAGGCAAGTGTTATCATTTCAAGGAATAGCTTATTCATCTAAAATCGTGAAGGCACAAAAGCACAAGGTAGGGGATATCCCAGATGCTCTGCAACCCTCAGCATAGTGCAAATTGTGATGAAAAGGAATTCTCACTTCACCCTTCATGCATGCAATACCACTGGACACCGCAGCTCTATACTACTGTCAAGTCAGTAGTGCACAAACAGGCTACAGTTCAGCATACTGTTAAAAAAAAAAAAAAAACCAAAAAAAAAAAAAAAAACACCAAAAAAAAAAAAACCCCACAAAACCACTAAGAAAGGAGAGGGGGGAAAAAAAAGAAAAAAGCAGGGTTGAATCTCAAATGCAGAGTCATTGTTCAAGTGTGAAGTTGCCCATACTACACTTCTGATATAATTACTTATCTTGCACAAACAGTCTAAGCAGTAAAAGAAGTGGAATTAGGATCGTTTCCAGAATTATTATTTGATCATTGTTCAACCCTATTTTAATCACTTTGGCAAAAGCTTTCCAAAAGCTACTGGAGAGGAAGTGTGCTTCCAATACACACCTGTGACATTACTGGTCGTCATCATTGAAAACTCCCACAGTCTTGTTAGATGCCAAAGGAAGTTAAATGCCCTCACACTCTCACAAGATCAGGAAATACCTGCTTCATTTTCTTCCAAAGTCCCCAGGTTCTAGTAAAATGATGAGTACCCAACATTTCCCATTGGAGGAGAGAATTATGACGATAACAAAAGATGATGCTGGGGTCTTCACCTCTTTGTGCCTTTCACTCCCAGTGCCTACAGCTCCTGTGCAGCACTTAAGCACTGAAGATGCATAAACATCTTCACTTACCTAGAATAATTTGTGACTTACAACTGCATTTCCCAGGGTAAAACTTTCTCTGTTACCTAAACCCCAACCCCGAAGAAATAGCCTATGCCACATGAAAAGGTAGAGAAGCAATTTATGTAAAATAATATCTCTCAGAAGAGCCCTTACATGCAAAGTGCTTGGGATCCCCTTGACTTCAGGCTCTACTCAGGATTATGCTACCTTTCAGTTTACTCATTTTAGAAGCACTGGAGTGAGTTTTGGTATCCTCAAATTGATTTACAATCTTTTTGTACCCAGCAGTTTGCAAAGATTCTTGATTTTTAACAAGTTTGTAACTACCTAAAGCTTAGAAATTACAGCAAGTTTATTTAACAAACTTTTTACCAGAGCCCAACTTAACTGGATTCCTACTCTTAGACAATTAGGGAAGAGCATTACAATGAGTGGCACATGCAGAACGCAAATGCTCACCACAATCTTCTGCACAAAGCATCAGGAAAAGAATCCTGTAGGACCCTTCTGATTAACTGTTGTGGGGAACCTGCAGCACCACTGTAGCTTCACACTGCCAGTAGTACACGAGGTAAGGTTACTCATGCTGTATACATCAGATATCCAAATTGCTCTGCAAGACTGATTTACTGTTTCCTTCTCTGAATTTTATTTATTTACACTGTTTACAGAGGCAGAAAGGTATTTTTCCTCCCAGCCTCCAGTGGACTGATTTCTTGCCCTGCCACCCCCCACGAAAAAAATAAATTTCAGCTCTTCTCGAAACAATCTTTTGGTATACAAACTGAGGTGGCACAAACATAGGAAGGAAGGAAGTATTAGTTGCTTAAAAAGCAAGACAAAAAGTTAATTGCCCTTTCATGTCAATACCCATATTGGCAAAACAAAGTCTCATTTTATATTTGAACACCACGTGCAAGCAAGTCTTCTGACACATACAGTAGCAAGCTTCCTAAAGCAAAGGATAAAGATAAGGCTTATGCAGACAAGTTTACCAGCTCGGGGAAAGGAACTAAAACTTTCAGTGTATGGTCATTAAAATTTTTGAAATCTAGGTCCATATTTTCAGCTGCAGCCTGTGGTTGTATGCTGACAGAGGGAAAAAACAACACATTCATATGCACAAATGCAAATTCGGCACGAACACAGCTGGGCCCATGAATAAAATTTACATGCACAAATTTAGAAACGAGTTTGAGTCCAGATGAATGATTTGATCGTAAGAGCTTTAAATAAGCGTTTATGTAAGCAAAGATTGGAGCCGGCAGCTATTAGAGAAGTGTATTAGTTGAAATAAATTAACAGAGAAAACAGAGCTCTCTTGAATAGCACCAGCAGCTCTTCTTCCCTTCTCTTTTCCCTGACAGTTTTTGCGAGCACATTTGAAGGGCTGGTAGGGGGTTTGCAAGAATCTCTTGCACAAAGCTAAGTCTGAGTGCTGCGGTGGTCCCGGGGAAGAGGCAGCAGGGTACTCAGAGGACCGCTGTTCCTCCCGTTTCATAAACTTTCCAACATCTCAGCCCGGACAGAGGGACGGGTGCTCGCTCCTGCTCTACACTTTGCCAAAGCAAACAGCTCAACTCTGCGCTGACATTTTTTCACAAGAACAAATTTGCATCCCAGCAGTGTGCGACGGGGTGAGAAGCGGGCTTGCTCCGCACCCATAGGTACGCGCCTCACAACGCAAAGCTGCAGCAAAGCTCCTCACTGGCATCACACAGGCACCATAAGGGCTCACAGCATTTGCATTCAAGCATATTTCAGCCATCAACCTGGAACTCTGGGGGCAACTGAAAGCTGTAGAAGCAGCGAATGCAAGGCTGGCTCCCTTGCCTGCTCCTTAGACGGCATATTAGGGATTCCTAGTGTTAGGTTAAACACTCGGTTTCTTTAAAAACATGTCACAAGGAAAGCATGGAGTTTGTGAGTCTGTGGAGGGACACTGACTTTGTTCTGCAGTATCTCAAGTGGCGGGATAAAACACCATTTTCTGTAATTGTTTTCTTTTTTCTTTTGACTAATAAAGAGATGTATCACTAAATTTCCCTATACACCCCAAAATTAATAAAAGAAATATTTGGCTACAACATCAGTGTCAAGCGGGGTCACTGCCACTGACCAAGGAGGATGCCAAATCCCTGGAAAGACTGAGGGAAGATCCCAGTACAAGGAGCAACCTGGAACATCCTAAATAAGAGAGGTTCCCCTGCATGAACCCAGTCAGCCCCTGAGTCTTACCTACCATTTGCAGCAGGCTGAAGTGCTTTAAGGCAGCTTCCTACAGTGCCTTTTCTGCATGTACAGCCTGCCCAGGGCAAGAATAACTGGGAATCCCAGGCTCTGCTCAGGTGGTAATAGTGGTGGCTGTGGCCTCTGTGACTCCAAAGGTTGACCATAACATCTCTGCCAGAGCTGTGTATCAGCTATAAAAGGATCAGTAGCCCTGAGAGGGAGCGCATCCTAGCACCTGGTAGCCACATCGAGACTGCGCATCCCTCTTGGTGGGTCGGATGTGCTCCTCGCCAGCCCTCGCCTCTCCTCCCAGCACCTCCACTCAGAGTTACACCCAGACACTCGTCCTGCTCCAGCGTGAATATTTCTCTTCTCCCCTAGGAGCAAAGCTCCTTCAACATGTGCCGTCTGCTGTGCCAGCGAGACCTGGCATAGCAGCAGGGTACAAAAGAACATCCCTGACACTCTATGCATATTCATGATTTATGAATATTCATTAAATTAGCATCTTTATGACTGGGCCACCAGATTCACAACTGGCGTCTCTGGAAAAGGGTTATTGTATTTTAATTAAATACCAGACAATTACTAAACAGTTACATTCGCTGGGATTTAACTGATATGAAAGGGATAGGTACCGAGCTACAAACGTTAAGAGCAACTCTTCCTCCACACACATTTAATGCTAATGAAAGTCATGTGTAAGCATTGAAAAGGGAAAAAAAAATCCTCTATATGAGAAACCAAAATAGCTTCAGATTATCTTTTTAATAGATTCATACTGTGTGGGAACCTTCAGCATTTCCCTGGTGCCTAAGCAGACCAGAATAGCAAAGTAGTTATTATATCTGTCTTCAGTGAAGAGACCACATGTTCACAGATATTTGTACAGCACCTAGCGCAACAGGGCTCTGATCCCTGCATCTGGCATTGCTGTAGTATTTAAATAGCAATAATAATGATATAAAGAAATCTTTGTCGATATCATGAGAGAACAATCTAATCTAGTTATCAGATTATAGCTCATTAAATGCCACACAGAAAAGGCTATCAACACTTCTACACATTTACTGGCCTAAAAAGAATTTTAAGCCATTAATTGCTTCCATAACGTGGGGTGAATTTTCAGCATGGTGCCTGGAAAATTAGGCACGCAGGCTGTGTAATTGTTAATGGGAATAGTGACCCAATTTTCACGCCTGGCACTGAAAGTTTGCCCCTTGCAAAATATTTACATAATTTGCTAGTAGATTTGCCATATCTTTTGCATGTTAATTTTACTTCAGTGACAATTCCTTGAAAAAGTACCACCACCAGTGTATAGTACCACCACCAGTATATTAAGAGTAGCTTGACATTTATATAGTACTTCCTCTGAGTTATCTCAGGCTACAACTTGCAAATCATTACATGCTGAATCTTCAAGGATACGTCTTTACCAGAATATTCATTGCAGGGCACAGCCCTTGCCTGTCAGGGAAGGGAATTGATGACCACTTGGTTAGGCTCTTTTCCATTTGAGCTCTCATTCTGCAGCACAGTGGATGCTTTGTAGCCCTCACACCTGACCCCAGAGCTTTTAACATTACCAGATACACTCGCAATTGCCACGTTTGATGTTTCAGTGCAAAATTTACCATATTTTCTTCCCTATAACAGACATAAGAGTCAGGATTTTACATCTCTAGACCCTCAGCACTTCTCCAAGCTGCCACGAACTGTCTGTGGCAGGGAGGTGGGATCACGTTAAAGGTTCACAATTTCACACAGCTGCGTCTTTGCCTGGAAGCGCGATGATATTTTGCAGGCAGCTTAAGATTTTGAGTACCAGCATCTGTCCTCTTAGCAGCACTTGCTGGTTGTTTGGGTGGCCAGGAGAGTACCCATGCTGTGGGGATGATAGGGACATTTTGTTTTATCCTCCCTTTTCAGACAGACATCCTTTCTTTTGCTCCAGAGGGAAAGTAGCAGCATGCAGAAGCACATCAAGCCATTTTCAGCTGCTCTGTAGCACTGACACCAGAGTGACTATGAAACAGCAATGAGCTGGAAAAGCATTCTGGGTATAGAGATGCAAATGAGCACACTAAGCCCTTTCCCAAAGGACACTACACAAGGACCTTTCATAACATAAGGTTTCACTCAAACACTTAGGGCCTGGTTTCAAAGGGCTCGTTCAGGTAGAGCTCCCATATGTCCAAATGCAAGAGATGCACAGGTGTCCCAAATCTCACCTGCAGATCCTGTGACCCCTTCTCTGGACACAAGCAGCAAGGCATGCTATGTCTTTTCCTAATTGAATGTACCTGATTCCCACTTCAAAACCACAGATTTATGAGTGAAGTTGCAACCAAACAATATTTCTGATTCAGCTAAGAAAAGGCAGGAATTAATGCAGATAAGACTGTGCTTTCCCTAACCTTTGGCTAAAACTAGCAGTGGGGCTCATGCAAACACAGGCCAGAGGTCTTCCCTCTGCTAAACCCCTTCTACTGCAGCTTCTTCTCCTGCACCACTGCACTTTGTCCCAGGGAAGAGTAAACCCTGCAGTAACTTGGGGCAGGGCATGGTCACCTGAGAGTGAATCATTTAGCCAATCTTTCTGCTCAAACAGGTAGAAGCTTTCTCCAAACAACTAATCCTGCATATTGCTTGCAGCTCCTGTGAATGCTTATCCATACAGTTTTAAGGTTTTAAGTGAATTTATTTACATATTGGATGTACTGCCGAACAGCAGGTGATTCAGAGCATATTTTTCAAAATAGCTAGAAGCAGATATTTATTAGATATTACCAGGACTCCACCTGAACAAAATAGGAGTGTGCATCATGCAACAGAAATGCAGTTCATGCACAGGCTTGGGTGTGCACATGACTAAATTGGAAAGTGATATATATCCTTGGGAAAAGATTCTGCTTCCCTAAACAGAGTATCTACAGTTAACAATCATTTTTTCCTAGTGTTACACACACAAGAGGAAGATGGTGCCAACTAGAACCTGATTTCCAAACCGATGGATAGAGGAGGAAAAAATGGATGTGCTACTGTATGCTAAGACAAGCCTAGGTATCATGGCTCCTAAACGAAAGTAGTAAACAGGACACTTGATAGAGCCGATTGCCAAGCTGGGAACTAACTGGGATTTTTTTTTTTCAGCAAGATGTAGCAGATCAGATCTGCTTGACTTCAGCAGAGCACAATCTAGCCCAGCTATATCTATGATATAGTGTCTGTAATTTCCTATCAAATACTCTTTTCAGATATCCGATAATCTTTTCCAGTATTTTTAGGAGTCTAAAGTTCCTTCTTAAACTTGATCTAGCCTTTTAGGAATAGCATTGCCTTCCAATGACACAAACTCCGAGGTGTGCCTAAATCACTTAAAAATGAGAGTACAGCACCTCTGTAAATATTACCCTCTGTTCAGAGATGAATTAGTGGTTCAGCCCAGGCCTGGGAAAGATTTTTATTTTTTTTTTAATTATGATGTTCCTTCTGTGGCCTTGGGAAAATCATTAGTCTCCCTGCCTCGGTTTTTTCATCAGTGAAACAATTATGTATGAATTCCACAAGCTGTTCTCAGGATTTGACAGTATTCATTAGACTGAATAAAAATGCATGCCCCGAAGTGTCAACCAGTTTTATTTAGTCAACAGATAAAACCAAGAGACCGCACTAGGCCTGCCACTCTGCTGCATCCCATCCCCTCAGAAAACCTCCACTCCTTCAGCCATTGCTTTGTCCTCCCACAAGGTCTCTCTACCACCCTTGAGCTCTCCCTCTCGCTGCCCTTGACCCACAACACGAAAAATCCATTTTTTTTCCTCCTCCCTCTTTAAAAATCCCTCCAAGTAGGGTATTTCCCCCTGGATATTTTCCCTGTTCAAGACTCCTGCTCGTGCATGGTTGTTCTGGGTCTTGTCTTACTTCACTTGCAAGCTGCTCAGGGCAGGAAATGGGCCTTACCTACAGTCTGTATCACACATGATATTCCCTTTGGAGTCAGCATAAAGCTAAACATACGGGATATAAGCCTTTGTTGGACCAGGGCCTACGCTTATAAACTGCTGCGTAAGCCTGTGTTGCCACAGTGTAGAACTGTTGAGCAAATAAAATATTATAAAATATTTTTTGTTTTAAAAATGGACCTGCCGCTCCATTCACACTGCTCCTCCGAGTTTCAGGCAAGAGCAATATTAGATACAAAGCTTCCAGATAGAAGGACCGCAATGGGAAAAACGCTAGCAATTATTCAAAGCAAATGTAATTTTCACACTGCCGCTATTTAAAACACTTAGAGGAGAAAACAGTTCATCACACTTGGAAAAAAAAAGAAAAAAAGCGCAATATCTTTTTTCCGCCTCCTCCCCCGCACCTCACACCCCCCCTTTTAACTTTTACTTGAAGTGTTTGAGGATCAAGAGATCTTCCCTGTTCATCGTGAAATAAATCTGACATCACACTCAGAGCTTTTCAGCACTTATCCTGATTAGCCAGATAGTAAGATGTTCTGCAATGGGATCTGGCTGGGATTAGCCGTTTTCCCATTCTCACTGTGTGCTACAGGCTGCCCTGTGGTGCCTTTTGTTGGTCAGGGATGTCAAGGGCCCTGTTCTCCCCTCCCTGAAATGAAGCTTTACCACATGAAGTTATCATGGTTCCTTTCCACAACAGAGAATGGAGGAACCCATTCACTAGCTATCAAAAATTTCAGGTCCATAACAAAACTGAACACTCAACAAGCTAAAGTTGGATGCAAAATATGTTTTAGGAGTAGCAAGTGATTTCCTGGGGACATTAGTGAACCACTATACGATAAACCTGTCTAGCTGGTGGGGACATATAAGGTGTGAAAAATATCTGGATTGTTTAATCAGATTCAGCCAGATTGCTTGGTGGGAGCCAGCTCTGCCATGTGGCACTGACTCTAAATGTAGATATGGCCCACAGACCTACAATGCATGCTGACTTGAAACAGCCCTGTAGTCCAATGGCATACACCCACACATGGCCACAACTCAAAGCATTCTGAAGTAAAAACCAAGGTAAAAAACATAAAAGAAAAGGAAAAAAAAATCCCAAAAACTACTTGCACAACTAATTCCACTCATCCCTGGAGCATAAGATCACATGTATTTAACCTTATTTGAAAGTTTTTAGGGTCTTACGTATTTGTTCAAGCCAGGTCCCAAAGGAAGCGCAAACAGAAGAAAAGCAACATTCTGAGGCTCTGTCTGTACATAATGCTCCTTTCAAATCTACCCCAGAACCTGGGATTTACCTTCCCTGTCACACACACCTGCACCTGGCTCATCCCAAACTCAGGAAAACTGTTTTAAATCACACCCCCTTTTTAATCAAGCACAATTATTCTTAATTCATCTCCCTTTAAATAACAAACACAGCACAGTACCCACAAACAGAAAAAATGTATGCTTTAGGAAGTTGCATTATCTTCCTTCTAGAGAAAAAAAAAAAAAGAAGTAAAATTGCACAAACTAACAGTCACACTTCTCAGTGAGTGTCTGCAAGTGTTCTGGATGCTGCACTGACAAGGGGAAATGAGAGTTGAACCTAAAGACAAAGAGGAGAAAAGGGACTGAAACATCTGAAACAGCTTTCAGACACACATTTATAACAAATGCCAAGTAGTTGGAAAGACTTTGTGCATACAGAAAAACTCACGTTCCTTGTCAGTGCATTGTCACCCCACACCAGCTCTGCCAGGGGCAGAGGACCTTTTCCCTGGCTCAGTTTGCAGCAATGCCAAGCTTGCTCCTTCCTTGTGCAAGACTTCAAATGACAGATATTTTCCCAAAATATCAGTGTAAAACATATCTCCTTCATTCCAATAACAAGATCAGGTTTAAGCATTTTTCCAAAACTGATGTTCTAATTCATCTAGTTATTGAACTAGATGCCATCCCACAGACTTTGAATACAAAAGTCAGACCACACTGCAACAGTGATCTTTTACAGTCTTAAAAATCTCTGAACATTAAACTTTAGGCTGCCGCCTGCTACACATTCATGGCAACCTTTGAGCCACAGACAGTGGGAAACGAATTTTAGGATTGTAGTAAGATACCTCAACTGAGACACAGTAACCACCTCCCTTTGAAGCATCCTAGAAATCTGACATTTCAAATTCAGCGACTTCTAGATTAAGTAAAAGTAGCTGCAGCTATTCTGCTCACAAACATTAAGGTTTTTTACATACATGTAAAAATAGGCATCTAGCATCATATTCACGTGTGTGGTCAAACTATCAGGTTAGTTGGTTGATTTATTCATGCTCAGTTGCTATTCCTACAGCCTTCAGAAATGGGTTCAAATGCTTTTTTTTTTTCTTGCTGAAAGATGTGTGGGAGATTCTGGGATGCAGTAGATAAGACAATGGAGTTCAAAGTCAAAGGATGAAAGACACAGTTTTTTGGCAGGTTTAGAAACATTAACAAGTGGAGGACTGCATAAAATTCTTCATGAAGGTACAAAATTACTAAAATAAGATGCAAAAATTGCTAAAAAAAAATATGCAAGGTTGAAATAAATCAGAAGTTGAAGAAAACCTGAGGAGCAACAAAATTGTGCTATTGTTGCCACTGTTAAGAGACAGCATTTTTAAAAGAAGTTTATTCAATCTCTCCACTGACTTGTCTCCAGGGTTTAAGAGTTTGCTAGGTCGATGCTTGGTCAGGCTATAACGCTTCATGGTTCTTGACACAGCTCTGAAATAGAAGCTTTTACTCTGGAGACAGCAAACAGCATGGAACAGAAGTGGCAGGAATTCATATTTCTGTACCATAGGCATTCATTTCTCTCTAGTGCTCAGTTTTGCAAATAGTTCAAGATTTTGAAGCTTCAATAAGGCAGTGCCTGGGGTAAGGAAAGAGATGCACATAGGTAGATTTCAATTCTGAGGCTAATTTCATCTCTAATATTTTAATCTTCTCATATTTGCACCAACCTGAAAATCTGTTTCCAGATTGTGTATTAAAATACAAGTTTAACCTGAAACTAAAATGCATTACTTCCCCAAACTTTCCTCTGCTTGCATACACCCTACAGCTGAATATCCCAGGAAAGTTTCAGAAAAACATTGCTGGGCCTTTTTGAGTCATACAAGATGACAAGCACTCTTTTTGGTGCATTTACTCTTCTGTTATTGTGTTTCTGTTTTGTTTGTAATATTGTGTGGTGCAACCACAACAGACAGCATTGCAGGGAGAAGGGACTGAGCCTCACATGCCTTGTGTGAGCATCATTGCAAGCAGGGAAAGGGACACAGAGAGACTGCTGGTGTCCATGAAAGGATCAGAAAGGGAAGAAAAGGTAGGATGGAAATGTAGCTTTTGGAAATTCTTCCAATTCCTTGAGCAAGAGACATCAAAAAATAACCCTGAACCATTACCCATGCCAGGAGATCAAGGAAAGATTTGGGAAACGCATGAGAGAGATGAACCTGACTGCCAAATGCTACAGAAGGTTCCTGCAGCCTCCATCTCCATCACCTGAGCGACAGACTAGCAGGGATAGCCAGGACTATTTTTAGCTAACAAGAAACGGGAAGCTGATAATGTGTTAATCACAGCACAAATCACGGATGCACACACCAGTTCCAAGGTGTCATCCATGTGACGAATGCAAGCACAGGAGGAAGTCGAAGGAATCCGTACACTGCTGTGAGGAGCCTCAATAATAAATGAGAAGAATTGGAAGTGCCTGTGGATGCCAGTTTGGAAATATCAGTGTATAAGTGCTTTGTAAGTACCTTGCTTAATTACAGTAGTACTTGTCACTTGTACTTCTGGGGTGCAAACTGGGGCCCCTCTCTTCCACTGGTGCTGCGCTCATTGCACACCAGCCAACAGCTCACTAGTAGGGCAACCAGAAATATTGCACACACACCTGCTTTGCTGTGCAAATATTGGGGGCTTCTCTGGCTACCATCAGGCTTTCTGTGAATGGCAGCAGGTGAGCCACTAATTTAATTGACATCAGGTGTACACATCACAGACTAAAGAAATATCTTCCATTCCAACATGCTTCTAACAGTCTTACCCAGAGATGGGGGTGAGGGAAAGCACCAGATGCCTTATTCTGTGGGACAGATAAAAGACTGAGCCTTAAGAGATGGACTTATTAAAAACTGCACCCTTCACCTAGGAATCCAATAGGATGGATTGTACAATCACAATGACTGTCCAGTTACAGCGGAATTATCCATACATAATACCTGAGGGAAAAACATATCTTTCACACTTCCTGTCTCCAGTGTCCCGGCTTTAATATACCACTGAAATTTGTCAAGATTCCCCTTCAGCATATTGCATCCCCTGTGAGGGAGTGTTTGCTTTGGATTTTCTTAAGGTCTTTGTTCTCCAGAAGGCAAGATACATTTGAGATGAGCATCACTTTATTTAATAAGTATTAAATAGCTATTTCTTCCTCTTTTTTTTTTTTTTTAATTTTAGATTTTATGATCATCATTTTGGAAAGATGTCTCCATGCAAAAAATGAACTATTTGCAAACTTGTAGAACAGTCACCTTTATTCACTCTGGGATGGAGTAGCTGAAAGAGAATTTCCTCTCTGGACACAGAAATGTTGCCTCTTTCCAAGTTCCATTTTCTCAGTTGTTGAGTGATTATCAATTATGTAACAGTGACATTTTGTAAAGTGTCATCTGTGGGTGGTAGTGAATTGGAAGTAAGATAATGTCTTCCACAGAAATGAACTTGTCAAGACTGGTCATTAGTTGGGTTTTGGGGCCATGGGAAATGCAGAAGTAGTGATAACAATACTTCCTTTTTTTGCCCACCTCTAGAAAATAAAACAAAGAGGATTATATAAAAGTCTCTGAACCCATTAGCAAAATATCCTAGAGCATGGTATAAAAAAAGTCTTGTTGCTAATATATCAAGTTACTCAGAGATTAATTTTATATGTTATTCCCAAATAGACATGAGTAGTTCAAATCTGTACTGGAGTGCCCCAAGTAGCCAGCACATTTCAAATTCCTATTCTAACTCTTACCCAGCAAAGAACTGCATCAGAGTATCTTAAACCCTGGGTTTATGACTTAGTCACTGGGATGTCCAGTCTTCACAGACATGGGGGGCAAGAAATAAAGATGTGATTGATCTCTGTCCTTGTCTCATTCCTTCCCCAACTCTTTCTTCCATAAATTCCTGAAAATTATTATTTTTAACTTTTCATTGACATAAAAAGCTATTTCGAAAAACTCCACATCTCACAAACGTTTGACACTCAGCCCCGTAAGTGTCAGACAACTTCAGTCTAGAAAAGCAGTGCCAGTTTTAAACCATTGGAAGAACTTACAACTGCAATGGTTGATATTTCTCTGAAAGATGTGCTCCAACGTCACCACGACTCCTCAACTGGTACCAGTAGCATACTAGACTAATGCAGAACATAATTATTACAGTGACACCCGACAGCTTGTGCTACGCAGAAATTCAGATTAGCTGATCACCCTTTCCCAAGAAAGATTTTGCATATGTGCTATTCATGACTGAATGAGCAGAATTCTTTCCTGTTGTATGAAGCAATTACATAGATTTAGCTGAATGCTCAACCATATGATGGTGGCATACGCAAAACATCTACTGCATGAACTTGTTGCTGGAATGAATCAGGCCTTCATGAGGTAAAGCATCTTTGGATAATGCTCTCATAGGACAGCACACAAAGTATGTCTAATAATAAGCTGTTATGTTTCAGTTCTGCATCTATTCAAATTACTTGACCATAAGCGCTAAGAGAGGCCAAAATTAATTTATTTACTTAAAACCTTTTCTTTGCAAGACTTGGAACATTCAAAAAGAAGATGAGAAAAAAAAAGAATGTAACAACCAACACCACCCCCCACCCCACCACCCCCCAGTTCACACTGTAATGCCAAATTGAGCTGTGGATTCACAAAAAAAAAAAAAAAAAAAAAAAAAAAAAAAAAAAAAAATCCT